>LR749527.1:3775105-3967821 GCA_902729485.2 Mus minutoides
CCTCCTCCTCCTTTTCTTCTTCTCCTCCTCCTCCTCCTCCTTCTCCTTCTCCTCCTCCTCCTCCCCCTCTTCCTCCTCCTCCTCCTTCTTCTTCTATTTTTGTGAAAAGAAAGGGTGCTCCAAGACCCCAGTTGAGCTGGCAAGCACACTTGGCCAAAATGGTTTCCGTCTTTTATCCCTGATATAGCTGGTTGACTGTGGCTCATTCTGTTGGTCACAGTGCTGACACAAATGGCCAACCAACCAACACAAAGGGGATGAAGAAGGTTCAGGAAATGTGAGACTTTGCTGGGCTAATGACACTTGATAGAAAAATGGAAACATTAAATAAATAAAATTTAAAAATAAGAGAAAAAAATCTAACCACCTTTGATAGGAAAAAACAAACATTTTTTTTCTCACAGTAGGCTATCTCTTCTATTTATTTTCTCTCCCCATCTCCCTTTAAGCCAATCCACACGGAAACTTCTGCTGCTTTGTGGTCTGAATCTTGTGGGTGGGACTTGTTTGGGTGGCACTAGAATGTCTCATTGTTAGTAGGGCCCACTTAAGGGGCTCCCTTGAGTTGGCTACCACTGTACCTGCTCAGCAGCCAATCTCAATGGTGCTTTAGATCAATCGCCTCCAAAGTGCTATCTTGATGCTTCAGTCCAAGCAGAGAGACCAGCAATTAGCTGAGAGTCCAGCAATGAGCCCAGCCTGATTTCAGAAGGAATGCCCTTTGCTTCCCAAGTGAACTTTCACTGACCACTCAGGCAAGACCCAACAGGAGTCTGAATAAATGGGAACCCACAGTTTAGGGATGCTTGTGGCACAGAACCCTATCCTGGGCCAGCTGGCCTGTCTCTGTTGCCAGCCTCTTGAAGCATCTGTATACCTCCTAGACGGCCAAGACTCTGATAGTTGCCTAGCTCATGTTTTGTGTCTAATTATGGAAGCCTGACATAATCCAGAAAGAAAAAAAAATCCTCGTTAGTCATTGGCCCTCAGAGAAACACAAATGGCACTGAGGTTATGTCTTCCTCTGATCAAAATGGCAGTCATTAAGAAAACAAATAACATCAAATGTTATGGAGGATATGAAGAAAAAACTCGTGCACACTGCTGGTGGGAATGTAAACTAGCCAGCAACCACTATGGAAGTCAATATGGAGGCTCCTCAAATAACAAACAGTGGTTCTTCCAAATGCCCTAGAGGCACCAGGATATTTACTCAAAAGACTCCAAGTCAGCACATATGGCAATAAAACCAGCCAACAGAGGAAAGAATTAAGGAAATGCGGTACAGGTACATCTACACAATGGAATATTTGTTAGCCACTAAAAGAGAATAAAATCACGACATTTTTTGAGTAAATGGATGATGCTGAAGATGAGCCAATTATGTGAATTAAGTCATCCCCAGAAAGACAAATGCCATATGCTTCCTCTCACTTGTGATTCTTAGATCGTATACACATACATAAAATCATGTTTGCATGCATGGCATGCAAGTAGAAGTAAAACTCTGTGAGGGGGCAGAGAGTTCTCAGAGAGAGGAGGAGGGATAAGGGCCTGTGGATGGATGCTCTACATATAAACTTTCATAAAAGCTTACATTAATTTTTAAGAAGTTTAAATACTAGTTGGAAGGATTGGGTATTTAACTCAGTGGCAGAGTGCTTGCCCGTTATAATGGTTTGAATATGCTTAGGCCATGGGAAGTGTCACTATCAGGAGGTGTGGCCTTGTTGGAATAGGTGTGACCTTGTTGGAAGAAGTGTGTCACTATGTTGGCGGGCTTTGAGGGCTCCTAGTGTTCAACCTCTGACCAGTGCAGAAGAAAGAGCCTCCTCCTGGCTACCTACAGAAGACAATTTCCTCCTGGCTGCCTTCAATCAAAAAGGAGAACTCTGGACTCCTTCTACAGCATCAAGTCTATCTGGATGCTGCCATGTTCCCTGCCATGATGATAATGGACTGAACCTCTGAAACTGTAAGACAGACCCAATTAAATGTTTGCCTTTATAAGAGTTGCCTTGGTCATGGTGTTTCTTCACAACAATAAAACCCTAACTAAGATACCTAGCAGTCACAAGGCCCTGGGTTGGGTCCCCAGTTCTGGAATATTATCAAAAGCAAACACCCAGAACCTCTGCTAAGGAGGTGAATTAAGAGTAGCAACAACGGCACAGATGGTGTTTGAACTTCCTCCGCAGCAGACTGCAGCAGATAAAGGTGCATCCTGTTAAATAAGGAGCCTTCGCTACTTAAATCTAAACTCCCCGCCCTTTTCATGAAGCTGGAACCGAGACAGTACCTCAGAACTTCATTTCTGACCAGACCTGCAGGTAGCAGGAGGTCCTTCTAAGAGTAAAACTGAGCCAGAAGAAACAATATATCCTAGACGGTTCCCGGTGCTATAACCTAATAATTACAAACAACAGAAATGTATTTCTCACCCTCACCAAGGCTGAGGAGCCCAGTGCCCAGCAGAGTCTGTATCTGGTGAGGACTTACTCTCTCTTTCAAGATGGCTGCACTTGGTGGCCAGGGTAAGTGCTGCAGAAGGGTAAAAAGGGACCAACCTTTTTCTTGATCCCTTCTGTAAGAGCGCTAATCTTATACTGGAAGGTAAGACCCTATGATTTAATCACCCCAGAAGGACCCCAGCTCACAATACTATTGCGCTGGATATGAAATTCCAACATGCATTTTCAGCAAACATTGAAACTACACCAAGATGGTTCTAGAGTCTAAAGAACCCAAGGTCAACTTGGTTTGAGGCAATGATACTCCTGACGAATATAATAGAATTATACCTACCACCAAAAGCCAGCCCATTGCTTATTTAGACATTTCTTTCTTACTACCTTCCCCCCTCTGTGTGTGCGTGTGTGCCATGTTGCACCTGTGGAAGTTAGAGAACAGCCTGGGGGTTCTGTCCTTGCCTTCCACAGTGTTCGAGACAGGGTCTCCTGTTTCTCCCTTCTGCATACACCAGACTCTAGCCCATGAGCTTCCTGGATTTCTCTTGTCTCTGCCTCCCATCCCTCTATAGCAGGTCTGTGATTACAGATGCATTCTTGCGTCCAGCTTTATGTGGGTCTAGACTCAGGTCCCCACACTTACGTGTCAAGTACCCTTTGAGCCATTCCCCATCTTTTTCTTGTTACTTTTACCTTTCCCCTTTCTCCTCACTCCCTATTTATTTATTTGTTTATTTATTTACTTATTGTATGCAGTTACACTGTAGCTGTCAGAAGAGGGCATCAGATCCCATTACAGATGGTTGTGAGACACTATGTGGTTGCTGGGAATTGAACTCAGGACCTCTGACAGAGCAACCAGTGCTCTTAACTGATGAGCCATCTCTGCAGTCCCTCCCTTCCTTCTTTCTGCACTGAAACTATTTATTTTTATTTATTTTTCCTACTTTATGGAAACATAAGCAAGCTTTCTTTATGAAGGTTCCACAGGTTTACAGTAAAATCTCTAAGTAAATAAATAAAAAAAAACTGATCTTGACTTTATAACATTGAATAACTGTTCTTCCCTACTTACTATAAGCAAATGATAGCATCTTTATAAGACAACACAATAGTCTTTCCTTATGTGTAGTTCATTTCCCCTGGATTAGTTACCTATAATAAATAAAAAATATTAGACGCAAGCTGCCCAAAGCAAACAACTCAGAGTTGTAAACGGTTGCCATTCTAAAGTTTCATGGTGACGTCGAATGACATCATATGCCGTGCCTCTTTCCACCCAGGCTCTGAGCTTCCCCTTGTCCAGTGTGTCTATATCAGCTGCTCTTTAGTCACTGAGGACCTGTCTTGGTTGTTACACTGAGTGTCCCACTGTCACTGTTCCGTTCAAGTCACCTATTCACTTAACAGTGTGCAAGAAGAGTGATGCCTGCCAGTTTATTTAAGGCAGTGTTGATTAGGGTCTGGAGGCTCACACCTATTGTCCCAGCACTGAGGATGGTGAAGCAAGTGGGTTGCTGTGAGTCTGAGCCCTGCCTGGGCTCGACAGAGATCCTGTTTCAAGAGAGAAGAAAAGTTGTAATTCTATCTCTGTTGTAGGCATTCCTTCTATAAACTTTCCTGGAGCATCACGCACACTGTGGAGCGCTCTGTCTACCCTAATCATACCCACTAAGCAATGACAGATCCAAGGGCTGTTGATGTTTATCCTTACAGGAGATAGCAGGAGACCTTCTATCTTTTTTTTTTTAAGTTAACCTCTATTGTTTGTTTTAATCACAAAGTGATGCAATCATAAAAGTGTTTAACGTTTTACTAGCGTTTGCCACCGTCTTCGGGTCTAGTTGCTTTTGTTACTTCTGCCTCTCTTCACTGAGATTCTAGATGAATCTCTCTGTGTCTCTCTGTCTCTCTGTCTCTCATTGTCCTCATTCATCCAGCTTATTATGGCTGGAGAGGACCCTCAGGATAGACACAAGCTTAGCCTATCCACAGCACTGATAGTACAGAGCTTTCCAGTTGTTCACGGAAGTTGGCAGTGTAGAGTCAGATAGACTAAAGTATAAACTGCTTCTTACTGGTATTGGGAGTATCAACAAATGACCCAGTTACCCTCTGTGTCTGCCTGTTTGGTGTGAAAATAACAATAACAAATTCTATCCCGCAAGGCAGGGGGGATGCCTCAGTCAGTAAGGCAAACGATCTGAGATTAGACCCAAGAACTTGTGTTTTAAAAAATGATGGGCATGGTGTGTGCGTCTAATTCCAGTGCTTGGACAATGAGGACAGGTGGATACCAACATCTTATTGGCTACCCAGTTGTACTGGCTGGTTCTGTGAGACAACTTGACACAAGCTGGAGTCATCAGAGAGAAAGGAGCCTCAGCTGAGGAAATGCCTCCATGAGATGCAGCTATAGAGCATTTTCTCAACTAGTGATCAGTGTGGAAGGCACAGCCCATTGTGGGTGGTGCCATCCCCAAGCTGGTTGTCCTGGGTTCTATAAGAAAGCAAACTGAGCAAGCCATGGGAAGCAAGCCAGTAAGCACTAGCCCTCCCAACCCCATTTTCATGTGCGCTGCATCAGCTCCTGCCTCCAGATCCCATCCTTGCTTGAGTTTCTGTTCTGACCTTCTTCAATAGTGGATTATGATCTTGAAGCGTAAGTCAAATAAACCCGTTCCTCCTCGACTTCCTTTTTGGTCCTGATGCTTCATCACAGCAATAGAAACAGTAACTAGAACAAACTAGAACACCAATCTAACCTAATGGGCACGCCTCAGGTTAACAAGAGACCCTGTCTCAAAAAACAGTGGCGCAGTGCATGCAGAATGGCCTCTGAAGTTGCTTTCTGGCTTCCAAAGGTACATACAAGTGTATTCATAACTACACGTGCAAGAACACACACACACACACACACACACACACACACACACACACACACCTTTAAACATCAGATTTCTTGAGCTTACTCCAAAAGTTTCTGATGCAGTAAGAATAGGTTGGCGCCTGTGAACCTGCATTTCTAGGCTGCCTTGGTCATGTCCCTGATGTTCACATTCGGGTGGTGGGACTTCTGGAAACCACTGACCATGACACAGGATAGATTAAGATACAAATCTCGGCTTGTCCACTCAGCACTTGGGCTACTTTGTGGTCAACCATAGCTTCCTTCTCTGAAACATGCATAAAACTTTATTTTTTAGTTTTCTTTCTTTCTTGAGACAGAGTTTCACTGTTACAGCCCTGGCTGGGCTGGAACATTCTATGTAGACCAGGATGGACTTGAACTCAAGAGATCTGCCTGCCTCTGCCTCCTCAGCGCTGGGACTGAAAGTGTTCACCCACCATACCCTGCTATCTTTATTATAATAATCATTGTATGAGAGGGCAGGTGAAGACAACCTAGCACTTAGCAGGTCTTAATAAAGCTTAATTTACTGCTTGGCGGCTGGGCCCTTTGCCGTTCAGCTTCTAGAGTGTGTCTTATAGAACTAAAGCAGGTAGATGATTTTGTCCCTAGAGTTAAGTGCATCTCCACTTGGAGGCTTTATGAGACATCTGTCACTTGCTCAGGGATAGTAATAAATACACTCTGTAGCTAGTGACTATTGATCCAGGTACTTCATTAACTTCTTACCTGTATACTGTTTAAGAAAATGATGCATTGATTAAAAACTACCCTCTTTAACTGCCAACTAAAACGGGTTTTACAAGTGAAAATATATATTGAATATATATATAGTGAATGTGTGTGTGTGTGTGTGTGTGTGTGTGTGTGTGTGTGTGTGTCTGTTCCTGGGTCCTTTCTCCATTAGTGATAAGTAGGATATGAGTATCTATCTGTACTCACATCTTAAAGTCTACTCATGAGTTGCAAAGCAGGTATAACTCTAATTGCATATTCTCTGGGGAAGGGGGGAGATCACCATCTTCCTGCTGTGAAATTGGTTTGCTGGTTTTCTGCCAAACGGAAGTCTTGCCACAGTAAACACATCGACTTTAATTATTCATTTCTATTTGCTTGAAGAAATATTCTTACATGACACGCATACGTCCATGCATTTCCTTGTTGCAGCAACATGAATTAAATAAGCCGCTTTCACAAGGAGGACAACTTCATACTTTCTCCGCTCCGCTGAAGAAAAGGTAGTGCCTGGTAACCCGGAAGATGTCTGGAACAAGACAGGAGGATCTCTCCAGTGCTCCTTCAAGTAACGGAGAGAAACAGCAGTGTCAGGCATTAACGTTTTCGTCCTTAGGCAGCTTCACAGACGGTATAGCCGAGTGAGGTTGTGAGTCTTCCGTTCATGAGCGAGGCTTCACAGCATTCATAGCAGGGGCTGTTCTGCCATCTGGTGTTCACTGAGGGAAACGCGCCCGAGACATCACGGGTTAACTAGCCTGTATTTGTTTTCTATATGTTAGTGATAAGTGTGAAGTTCTCGGGGGTTCAGCTAAAGGCAATCCTAGAATCTCTGCCAAATTCCAAGAGAAGGCAACGTGAGGCTATACATCAAAATGAAAGCTGTGCGCATGCTTGTCTCTGCCAAATTCCAAGAGAAGGCAACGTGAGGCTATACATCAAAATGAAAACTGTGCGCATGCTTGATTGTGATTCCCTTTCTATGAATTTGTCTCGTGTATATTTTTATACAGGCATGTGTGGTTGGGTGGGGCTCAAAGGACAACCTCACATGTCCCCAGGCACCATCTACTTCATTTTTAAAAACTAGAGAGGTCTCTCACTGGCTTAGAACTTGCCTACTAGGCTAGCGTAACTGACCAGCACTCCCCCGGAATCCTGTCTCTGCTTCCCAGGGCTGGGACCACAACCATGTACTACCAAACCTAGCTTTTTTAATTTTAATTTTAATTTTCTTTATGAATGTGGGTTATGAAGATGAAACTCAGTTCCTCATACCCATATAGCAAGAATTTTACTGACAGGGCCAACTCTCCAGTCCAAATGTTGCATTGCAGACCTTGGCTGACTTTCTATTCACTGGAAATCTTCTTCCAAGAGATTGAGGCAATGCACAGCCCGTGTCTTACAAGAACACTTGCTTCCTATGAGCACCATTTGTAATTCCTGCATAATGAGTTTTGTAAATTCCAAGCCCATTGTCAACCCGGCCACCATTTTGAAACCTCAGAACACATCCTAAAGAATGCCCAAACCTCAAAACAAATCACCTCCTATAGATTTGATTTTCTTTGTCCTTGATATGGATATTATTATTAGTTACCAGTATCATGTAGCTAACATTTAAAATATGGACATTTCACAATATTTTTTTTCTCCTTTAGGTAGGAATACCGAGAATGAAAGGGGTCTGTACAGCCATTGCCTTACCTGGCATCATTAGAGGCACATGAATACCAGCCCACCAGTACTCGGATCTGAATGGTTATATGACCATGGATAATGATATCCTTTAGGAATGGAAAAGCTCTGGGGGCCAGCAGTACCTTTACATACATGACAACAGGTGCTGTCCATATCTGGGCAGGGACCTCCCTCATGCTGAGACCCCTTCAGTCTTAAAAAGGACTCCTATTTTCCAACCATAACAAGCTGCCTAGAATTAAAAGATGGAAAGAAACTTGACATGTCTGAGGACAAGATGGAGAGATGGGAGGAATATCCATCCCTTTAATGAGACCATACATACTGTGTGCACTCATCTGGGCTGTCTTAAAACTCAGAAAAGCCAATTCTCTCCTCCTCCTCCTCCTCCTCCTCCTCCTCCTCCTCCTCTTCCTCCTCTTCCTCCTCCTCTTCTTCTTCCTCCTCCTCCTCCTCCTCCTCCCATCTCCCATCACAGGAGCTGCTGAGGCTCCAGGCATGCCTGCCTGTTCTTGCCTTCCCTAATTCTAATATTATTCCATTTCCTTCTGTGTCTATCTTAGTTAGGGCTTTACTGCTGTGAACAGACACCATAACCAAGGCAACTCTTATAAAGAACAACATTTAATTGGGGCTGGCTTACAGGTTCAGAGGTTCAGTCCATTATCATTGAGGCGGGAGCATGGCAGCATCCAGGCAGGCATGGTGCAGGAGGAGCTGAGAATTCTACATCTCATTCCTAAGGCAAACAGAAGACTGGCTTCCAGGGAACTAGGATGAGGGTCTTAAAGCCCACACCCACAATGACACACTTCCTCCAACAAGGCCACACCTACTCCAACAAGGCCACACCTAATAGTGCCACTCCCTGGGGCAAGCATATTCAAACCATCACAGTGACTTAAAAAAAATCATTTATCTACGAGACCAAGAACCTGCAAAAGAGACTCTGTGCCCTCTAGTAACACTCTGGTCAGTTTTAAACGTATTATTATGATTCAAATACTGTAAAACGAGGGTGTGAGATTTTTATGCTTGTCAAAAAAAGAGAAACTTTATAAAAGCATCTCAAGTGTTATCATCTATGTGTGTAAGAAAGGAGAGTGTGAGGCAGAGGAATTTCTCCTTCCCTCATTCACCCAGTGTGTGGGGCTCTTCTCTCTGCCTGCCTAGCTGAAGACGAGTACTGAATATTGAACTATTTTGACTTGCTTGAAAGTCAGAGTTTGAAGAGATTAAAGAACGTTACTGTATGGTAATCCTCATCTTCTAACTCAGGCTTAGAACACAGAGGTAGCTGGGGCCTTGAGGGATGTGACCACGGAATTAGCATTGGTCATGTAGGGGAGGAAAAAAGAATTTTCTCTCTACCCTTTATTATCCTTAATTGGGACTTTCTGGGTAGATTAACAAGGGAAACCAGAAGGTGATTAACATGTACCTCTCACAAACACATGGAGGAGTCTCAGAGAGGTTAATCTATCTCCAGTAAATGAACTCAGAAGGAAAAGTTAAAACTCCAGGCTTAATACTACCCCTCTTCTGAGACAAAAAAAAAAAAAAGGAGAGTGTGGGAGAGAGGCATAAAAGAGACATGTATAAGAAGTTCCCTGTAAACCAAACGTCAGGCTCGTGAGGCAGACTTAGACCATGTCTGGTTCAGTGTCCAGTGTCCCTTCCTGGTATAGAAGAGAAGACATTAGAAAACAGACTGACCTTTACATTGTATAGAAAAGTCCCCTTACTAAAGGGGATGCTGTGTCATAGTTTCTCAAAGTAACCCGTTTACATAATCCATTGTGGCTTGAGTTCTCTCTGATCCTACTATTTGGGGTCCACCGTGCCTTGAATGTCTTCTCTAGGCTTATGTGTTTGAACAGCTGGTGGTGCTCTTTGGGAAAGTTCTAGAACCTTTTAGAAGGTGGTGGCGTCTTACAGTGGAAGGTTACTCTGGGCGGGGCTTGAGGATGCTTAGCCTGCTCCCACTTCCTGTTCATGGCTTCATGACTGCAGATATAATGTGACCATCTGCCTTCTGTTCCAACCTATGATTAAAGAATAGAAAAGAGTTAAGATACCCATACTCATGGCTGCCAGGATGGCTCCGAAGATACAGGCTCCTGTGCTGCAAACCTAGGGACCTGCGTTTCATCCCCAGATCTCCTGAGATTCATCTTCTGACCTCAACATGTAAGCAGTGTGGCCATGCTTATACACACACACACACACACACACACACACACACACACACACACACACACACATATATATATATATATATATATATATATATATATATATATATATATATATTTAACAAGCTTCTGTATCCAACTGCTGAAGCTAGTTCTCACCGTCTCTCAGTAACAGAGAAGGAAGCATGGTTCTTTCCTTTCATCGTTTGTTCTTTTGTGCTGTCTAGTGACAAGTACCAGTTCCCTGGGCCTCATTAGAGCTGTTTTGAGTGTGTCATCTGGGTAGGAGTTTCAGGTGTTTTTGTGTAGGGGTGCCTATCTGAGGTGTTTATAATAATAAGACTGTTAATGGGGGCTACATTTGAGCAAACACTGGCTGAGACCCACTTGTTCCTTGAGGACTCTATATGCTTTCTGGAAACCACTGACAAAGGGGAGCTTAGGAAATTAATGTTGTCCTATGTGGCCACACACACCTTTAACACCAGGACTCAGGAGGCAGAGGCAGGTCAGTCTCTGAGTTCAGGATGAGTTCAAACTCATTACCAAGAGCCTTTGATCTAGTTCCCGTTCCCCTCCAGCCACATTCTCTCCTATTCATCACCTGAACTGTTCTGCACTGGTGACATTCAGCTGTTTGCAGCTGTCGGGGTAGCCCACGCTGTTTTGTGCTCACTTGTTTTGGCATGCCAGAGGTATTTTCATGTTTCTCATTATATCCTTACAATCGAGAAAACACACGTGCCTTTCCTCTGTTACTTTATGTATAGCCTCATATCTCAGACTTACTAAACTACAAATTTCTTATAGTCATGCTGTCGGTTTGTTGTTATTGTTGTTTTGTTTTGTTTTTAATTTCAAGAAGTCCAGTAAAGTATCAACCACAAAGTATAGCTCAGGTAAGTGAAATTCAGGAAGGAATTCACAGGGGATCAGGAACTGAATTCCACAGGAAGAAGGGGTAGAAAGGAGCCTCACTTTAGCAATAGAGAGATGTATATGACAAACGCCAGGACTTGTACATGACATAGGTAAATACTGGCATGCTGGGGTTGTGGATCTTGACCCTCACAGAAAACGGGTTCTTTAAAAACAAACAAACAAACAAACAAACAAACAAACAGACTGTATTATCAGAAGCTATCTCCACTGTCCTAGACTAAGACCCCAGGTCTTGATTTTTTTTTAAAGGAATTGAGAGACTAACATACAATGAAGGTTAAGAATGGTTGCTCTAGATACATAGAGATGGTTCAACACAGATATATTTTCCAGGAAATTTTATTTATGAACAGAGGATCCCAGTAAACACATGAAGCTGTCTCTGTCACATGTGTATGTGTGTGTGTTTATATGTGTGCAGGTTCCTATATGCACATGTGTTTAGAGGCCACTAGTGTTTCTTGTACTCCCCCACCTTGTTTTTGGTAGAAGGCCTGTTGCTGACCCTGACTGTACTGGTGAGAGTAGGCCCCAGAGACTCTCTTGTCTCCATGGCAGCGTTGCTATGGTTATAAGCACCATCACATGGGGCTTTTTACATGGGTTCTGAACTCATGCATACTGAATGCATACTGAACTCAGGACCTTTTGCTTGAAAAGCACTTGTTTTACTGACTGAGTTATCTTTCAAGCCTCTGACTGGACTTTCTAGACACCTGTATTTATGTCCATGGGGCCCTAGAACATGCTTCCTTAACCCTCTGCAAATTGCCCGCATAGCCACTGCTAGCTTTATTATCCTAGGAGCAAAGGAACTTGTGTTTTTCTACTGAGACCTTGTTGCTGGACATTAATGAGATCCCAAGCCAGAAGAGACATTATTGAGAACAGTTTTGTTTTAAAGTCTAAACTATTGCTAACTATGTAATAATATGGTCAAAGTCTCTGCTTGTGAAGTAAATAAAGGTTTTGAACATGTTAAGCAATTAGTTCAATGAGACTTTGGACTCTGAGTCTACTACTTTATAGCTTGATGTACAAATGAGCACAGGAAAAAATAGAAAGTCATTCAGAGGTCCAAACACAAGGATTCCTGTGTTTCTTGTAAAAACAAATGCTGCTATGTGTTCTTCAACAGAAGCGTATCTGTATGTCTATGTATGTCTACTTATGATGTGTAAAATGCAACATGAAAGATGTAACTTAAGTCCAAGGGCTCAGTAGGTAAAGCCATTTGCGAACAAGACAGGTGGCCCAAGTTTTATCCTCAGAGCCTCTGTAAAGAGGGAAAGAGAAACTGACTCCCCAAGTTTGTCTCTGGCTTCCACATATACACCATGACACATGCTTACACCTCCCCCCATTACACACACACACACACACACACACACACACACACACACACACAAGAATAATAAATAAAATTAAAAGTTTCCAGGTCTGTGGTTCATACCTTTAATCCCAGCACCCAGGAGGCAGAAAGAGCTGGATCTCTATGAGTTTGAGGCCAGCCTGATCTACATAGTAAATTCTAGGACAGCCCAGACTATATAATGAGACCCTGTCTCAAATAAAACAACACCACAAAAATGAAACCCAGGGGTTACTAATGTCTACGACCGAGTGTAAATCCCAACAATTCAAAACAAACTTCCTATTTGACAAAATAACTCAAGGTTTGTTTTGTTTTTTGTTTTCCTTCTGAATGGTTTTTCCATTTGCCTTGCCAAATTAAACTTCAATGTCAAATCCCAATATGTCTTTAAAATGTTATTTAACATCTATTACTAGCCAGATGCTCAGCTAGCCTGGGCTAATGTTTGGAGCATAAGCTGAAGTATATGGAGAGGAAGACTATCAGTAGATAAATAGGTGTGTGTGTGTGTGTGTGTGTGTGTGTGTGGTGGGGGTGGTTCTGTGCCTGTGCCATGGTATCTATGTGGAGACCAGAGGCGAACTTGGAGAGTCAGTTTCTCTTCTGAAGTTGCGCAGAACAAAGCATCCCAAACTGGATAAAAAGAAACCATAGAATGCCACCAACCCATGCCTCTCTCCTCAAAGGCTTTTCATCAGCCCCACTAGTATTTTTGGAAGAGCTCTGGGAACAGTTTGTAGTCCTCAGTGATATTCAAGCTGTAAAGCACTCAGGACTCAGTATCATCATCATTCATTACCCAGTCAATCTCGGTATTTAATTGTAGAAAGAGAGGATTTTTTTTTTTACCAGCCAGGAAATAAAAATATCCATGAGCACACAT
The DNA here is from genome assembly GCA_902729485.2 of Mus minutoides. Lineage (NCBI taxonomy): Eukaryota > Metazoa > Chordata > Mammalia > Rodentia > Muridae > Mus > Mus minutoides. The sequence goes on from LR749527.1 coordinate 3,788,319, forward strand.
GACACCCTGCCAGTCTAAGATTGATCTCATTGTTTCTTCTTTTCCCTGTTATTGTTATTTCATGTTGATGAGCACAGGAGGCAGGAACTGGCTAGGTGGACCTGGGTAGGTGGTTTAGAAAAGTGGCCAGAATTTTTGTTTTTGTTTTTGTTTTGTTTTGTTTTCTTATCTAAAAGATGAGAATGTCCTTGGGACTTTCAGGATCTGGAGGCCTGAGATGGCAGAAGTGTTTTAAGTCCAAATGTCTCTGGTTCTACTAGAGCTCCATGCAGAAGAGACAGCAGAGGTTGTGTCTAGCTTTTATGTATCTCCTTTCCCCTAACAAGGGCCCCTTTCCTGTGAGTGGGACTGAAAGACTCCTGGCATGGGAACTGGACCAACCAGCTCATCCCCTGTCTTCCTTTCTCCAGCCAGTAAAGCCTTACTAACGCCAAGGCAGCAAGGCCCAGTGGTACCCTATCTCCAGGGACCCCTCCTGCTAGAGAAGTTCTCTGTCCTCTCTTCCCAATCCTTCATTTCTTCTTAAACATCTACCTATGGATCTGCAATGAATATCTCTCTAAAATGTATCTCTGTCATCCATGAATTTCATTCTTCCAACTCATAAAACAAGAACCTCAAAGCCACCAGCATGGGCAGTTTTTGGTGGCTTGAGTTCTGGGATGTTAGCTCCCTCCGAAAGGTTCCTTCACTCTAGAATTCACCCCAATATTCCCACACCAACATCATTTCCCTAAGTTCAGTAGCTGGCTACAGGAACTGTGAATCTGTTGAGAAAATGGTGAAATAGGACAAATACAATTGAGAAAAATTCTATTTATTACACTGATTTTAGGGATGATACAAACAAAATTTGAGGCCTCATTTCACCATATGGCTTGATAGTATCTTGAGTGATTAGAGAGATAGGTCACTGGTTGAGAGCACTTATTGCTCTTGCAGAAGAACCAGGATCAGTTCCTAACCCTAACATGGTGGCTCACAACCATCCATAACTCCATAACTCTTCAAGGAGATCTGATGCCTCAAGCACCAGACATGCATGTGATACACATACTGTCTTGAATAATGTCTTGCAAAGTAGGCCAGACATTCCTAGGCATCGAATAAAATAAACAAACCTAAAAGAAAACAAATGGAGCAAAAGCTTAGCATGTAGCTCAGTGGTAGATAGGTACTTAGCATGCCCAAAGCCCTGATTTCCATCCCATCACTCAAATCAACAACAACAACAACAACAACCAGCCAACCAGCCAACCAGCCAACCAGCCAACCAGCCAACCAGCCAACCAGCCAACCAGCCAACCAGCCAACCAGCCAACCAGCCAACCAGCCAACCAGCCAACCAGCCAACCAGCCAACCCAGAATCTCTCAAACAGAATTCACTGGGGAGTGTTTTTAATTGATTAAATGTAATCTTTGGCAATTTCATGAATGTATATAATGCATTCTGATTACTCTTAGTTCACACCCCCTCTTATCTCCCTCCTCACTCCTCCCTAAAAGTCCTTTTCCCACGATCACATCTTTTGTTTTCTTTCTTATCCATTGATTTTCACCAAGGCCATACACATGACCCTGGCTTTGGAAGTATCCACTGGGGCCGGAGGAGCTCACTGCTGGGTGCCTCACTAAAGACAATGACTGAACCTTTTCCAGAATCTATCAGATGTTCAAGCAAACCACATGAGAGCCATAACTACTTTGTTCTTTTTGAAGTCATTAAAATAAAATAATGAAATTAAAACCTTTAAAATTATCTCTTAAGTACTTTAAAATAACTTTCGTTTTAACCATGTAGAAAAGTTGCCTGGATAGGACAAGAGGCTTCTATATACCCCAAGCCCAGAGATTCCCATTCAAACACCCCAAATATCCCCTAAAGGCTTTTATAGCAGAAGAATCTCACTGTATACCTACCTTAGACAGCCCCATCTCCTATCTTTTCTCTGCCCTTCCTAGTCCTCACCTATTTGAAAGGTTTACATGATAGTCATGATGCAGTGTTCCCCAAACACGGCTATGCACAAAGATTTTTTTTGTGTACACAATGTACTCTTAACACGGCTGTGCACAAGGCTTTCTTGTGATGCAAGCCAGATTTTTCTGGCTTAGCAGGAATACTGCGGAGCAGATACTGTTTTCTCATTGCATCCAAACCAAAATGGGGAGCATATCATGCCAATTAGTGCCACCAATGGTCACTTAACATTGATTACTTGTTTAAGGTGGTGTCCCCAGACGAGTTCCTTTTTCACCCCTTTGCAATAATGATTTTTTTAGAATATTTGAGAATTAAATATTTTTACATTCTAATATTCATACTGTATTGCTAATTGGCATCCTTGTGTTAGACAAAACCCCCTATGCACTTTTAAATCTGTTTTTAAGATTTAGTTTTACATCTACAGGTGTTTTCTCTGCATATACTCTGTGTGTGTGTGTGTGTGTGTGTACCCATAAATACCAGAATAGGATATTAGATCCCCTCCAGCTGGAGTTAGACAGTTTTAAGTCACTGTGTGAGAGCTGGGAATCAAACTCTAGGTCTCTGGAAAAACAGTGGTGGCCGTAACCTCTGACCCCTCTCTCCAGACCCTATGTATTTTTCTAGGAAGGAAGTGTGTACTGGCTTGTAACCAAGTAAAGACATGGGTCTCAAGGTTTTAGTGAGATAGTTTGAGGACTGCTGTACCCAAGTATAGTTACCTAAAACAAAACAGGAGGTTTTTTTTTTTTAACTCTTCTAGAATATACTCTCAAGCAAGCGAACTCATCTGTTGCCCAAGCTCGGTAAGCCCAGTCTACCATCGCTGCACCTCTTAGGCCGTTAAGCCTTGCATCTCAGCCTCAACCGACTCCTCTCTAAGCTCCTTCCATCTTCCTTTCCTCATTCTCCATCTCTTACATAGAATAACTCTGGCCCTTCTTGTTTTCACAAGTTTTCTCTCTTCTCAACTCATCCTAGGAATTTTCCATAGGGGCTGTGCAGGTTGCAAGAATCCTCTCTACTCTAACAAGAGGAGAGAGGCCACCACTATTTTATAGGGAAGGAAGTCTACTTTTCTCCTTGTCATAGAGCACAGCACCCTTTAGAAGCTTGGTTTGAGGATCACTGCCTGAGAGGAGCATTTCTCAAGTAATCTATCTCCAGGAAGTTTACATGTATGCATGTGTATGCATGCATGTGAGTGTGTATGTGTGTGTGTGTGTGTGTGTGTGTGTGTGTGTGTTCGCCCGCAAGCAGAACAGAGGAAGACCACTATGTGTGTGTGTGTGTGTGTGTGTGTGTGTTCACTCACGAGCAGAACAGAGGAAGACCACTCAGCCAAGAAGAGCTTTCTGAAGCCAAGGAGTCAGCTGATAACATTTGATTACAAGGCAGAGGAGTGGGAAAATGTACTCTAAGAGAGGGAAGAAGCTTTGATTGGATGTTGGCATAGCATGTGTGGAGGCAGGCTGGTTTGACGTGGGGCATTCTCCATGACTGGTTAAGGCAGTGGTTCTCAACTTGATGCTGTGACCCTTTAATATAATTCCTCATGTTGTGGTGATCCCAACCACATAAGAATCTCTATTGCTACTTCATAACTCTAATTTCACTACTGTTATGAATGACAATGTAAATATCTGTGTTTTCTAATGGTCTTCAGCAGTCCCTGACAGGGTTGTTTTGACCCCCAAGGGTTGCAATCCACAGGTTGAGGATTAGGAGAACATGGGCTTTCTCTTGTATAACCAATTGCTGCTGGGATGTGCATTGTCTGGTTTCTCAAAAGACTGCTTTGTTGCAGAGACTGTGGGTTATGGTTCTGTCGTGTACAAGCCAGCCATTGACTGTAAGTGTACCCATGTCTCTTGGTACCAGCATCAGTGGTCTGCTCCTCTTCTCCTACTTAACTGAGTTCTAATGTGATTTCATATCAACTTCCAGCCCCTAAAAAAGAACTGCGCCTAGACAGATAGATGATGCAGTATGAATGAATGAATGCTTCTTTAATGAGAGAGAAGATTGAGGGATCAAGAACAACTCCAAGGTCACAATTTGAGCTACTGAGAAGATCTTGCTATGAAGAGCAGCTAAAAGGCCAATCTGGGGGGAAAAAAGTAGCTGTTTTGCAACAAATGTTGAGTTCAGTTTTGGGTCCGTTAATGTGGAGGGGAACTGTTGAAGATATTCTTTGTGTACAGACTGGGACACCATTTTACATATTTTAATTTTTATTTATGTATGTGCCTGTGTGGGTTTATGTGTCCCATCTGTGTGTATCTTTGAGGACACAGGAGGATGTATGAAGCCCTAGAACTGGATTTACATGTGTTTGTGAGGTACTTGATGCTAGTGAGCCACCCGATGTGAGTACTGGGAACAATACCTGGGTCCTCTGTGAGCACAGCGAGTGCTCTGAATAGTAAAGCCACTCCCTGTGGCCCAGGGAATACCATTTTAGTGATATGGAAACAGAAAACTGCCTGGCAATGACTTCACATGTCAAGGACACTAAGTGAAATTGGGGCGTCCTACTTTTGGTGTTCCATCTATGACATACCAAAACTCTGAGCAGTCTAAGGAAGGAGGGGGGGAAAGGAGGGAGAAAGGGAGGGAGGGAGGGAGAGAACAAGAGGTCCAGACAGTGCCAGTAATCATCAGGATTCTTTCAGAGGCAATTATGACCTATATGTGCTACCAAGAAAAAAATGTGCTATTCCGAAGAAGCACCCACCAAAGATTTCACAACGGGCCCGGAGAAGTGTGGTCAATGATTGAAGAACAGAGTTCTCTCTGTCCTTTCCAAAGCACGGCGCTTTAGCTTCTGTTTACAGAAATGAAAGTACACCCCAAACATGGTTTAATATTTAAGCACCTCTGTATTTGTGTGCCTCTCTTCAGCAGAAGACACCACTTTGGTGGGGCTGGTGGGACGCATCCGCAATGGTTTCCCTGGTGCTCACCTTGCTCTCCGCCTTCCTCTGCCATGTTGCTATTGCAGGACGGAGTGAGTACTTCTTGCCTTTGAGAAAAATGAGAGCTCTGATCAATGAGGTTGTGTTGGGGATCAATAATGACGGCTTTCAAGTCAGAGTGGATGTTGGAGGGATGGCACGGATATTACTTTATTCTTCACCAGTTGCCGTTCTTAAAACGCATTGGTAGGATATTCAGCCAAATTTAAACCCAGCACACTGACCTGTAATATGTAGATGACAGTAAGGCCTCTTTCAAATGGTCATTAAGGTCAGATGAGGTCTTGCATAGGAAGTATTTGGTACGGAACTGGGTAGACCTACAATTTTTAAACATCTTTCCTTTACATGCTACAGGACTTCAAAACTCCTAAGAAGAAAATACTGAATTGAGATTTTCTTCTTAACAGTCTGTTTTGTGTTCTGTTGTGTTCAGCCTGTCCGAAGCCAGATGACCTACCATTTGCTACAGTTGTCCCCTTAAAGACATCCTACGATCCCGGGGAGCAGATCGTTTACTCCTGCAAGCCAGGCTATGTGTCCAGGGGAGGAATGAGACGGTTTACCTGTCCTCTCACGGGAATGTGGCCCATCAACACCCTGAGATGTGCCCGTAAGTCTGAAACTTCTCTCTTCCCTAGTGTGAGTTCTGGATATTTGCAGGAGAAACCTACTTTATTCTGTTCAGAGTGCCCAGAGCTGAGTGCCAGGTATCACAGAAAAAGTCACATTTAGAGAGGCAGACAGCTAAGGAAAATTTAGGGGGTTGGAGTGGAGAGAAAGAGAGAGAGAGAGAGAGAGAGAGAGAGAGAGCAGAATTGACCGATGGAGAAGGAAGCATAACACAAGTTAAAAGTGGAGAAGTGTTGCCAAAGAGACTCATGGGTAAACAGATGGGGAACAGTCATATCTTTGGACTTTGCCTCAGAATGGAAGCATACTTAATATTTACTGAACTGAGTATAACTTTATCTAAATTATGTACATGTTTACAATAAAATATAGACATGTTACAATTTGATAATACATATTTTATAGCACGTTATTTTATGGTAAATGATTATCTTTATTTATTTCTTCGAACATGGTTTATAATCATGTTAGCCTTTGTTGTTTGTTTAAAAAAAAAAAAAAAAACATGGTGCCAACCTGGTGCTCTATCCAGAAACTCACTTGGTAGCTGAGGATGAACCTGAACTTCCAGCCTCTGAGTGCTGGGATCACAGATGTGAACCACTACACCCAGCTCTCAGCTGAATTGTCATAGTCAAATATTAAGCAATCAACCAGAGTATTTTGGCAATTATTTAGAGTAGCTAGATGGGGCAATCAGAGCCCTGATTATTTTGATTATATAGATACAACCTTTATCAGATTTATATATATTTTTGAAAGTAATTCGAGTTTGTTCTTTATTTTTTAAAATCTAAATGAGTTTTTTGGAAGCACTAGAGATTAAATCTTGGCTAAACATGTGTTCCACCACTGAACTACACTTCTACCCCTTAAGCATGATTTTTAATGGGAAAATCATTTTAAATCAGCTATCTCTCTTATCGCTAATAACAATGTTTTCAACTTACTTTCCATATGATTTTTGCATCATTGCAAAGAGTATAGATAATGTTGTGTTTTTCTATTTTTATCTGCATATTATAAAAATTGACTGTCTCTATGACCTTTATAATCTGTGTAGTATTGGCTACATAATAGTTCAGTTGGTTATTTAGTTTGCCTAATTAAAATAGTCCCATGACAATTACTGATTAGATTGTCCAAGTCCTGTTATAAAGACTATCTCAATACATGTATCATCTCTCCATTTCTATCACTTTCTTAGAACACTTACTAGTAGTTACTGGATCAAGAGATGGAAAGTTTACAAGTCTATACTTCAGTCGATATTTACCAGTGTTTCTCTTTAAATTGCAGCCAGAGTATGTCCTTTCGCTGGAATCTTAGAAAATGGAATTGTACGCTACACAACTTTTGAATATCCCAACAACATCAGTTTTGCTTGTAACCGTGGGTAAGGACTCTAGTCAGATGAAGCAAATGGCAGACCGAGCAGATATCTGGATCCTTTAGCTAAACATCATGGTTGCTCTGTATTCTTTCTAGTCTGTGGGCTGGCCTTGCTGGATACGAAATACATTTAAGTCCAGCTCTTACCAAACACCATGATGACATTGAGGGTGGTGCATGAAATGGAAAACATACCATCACATGCTACAGGAAAGCAGTGCTCCAGCTTCTGTGCCTCGCACTAATCACATGTAGGAGGAGACACAATGAAAGGAGTGAGCCTGTATCATAATTCATTCTCATCTCTGGGTCAGCTCTTAGCATATGACTGATATACAGTAAGAGTGTGGCTTGGGTTTTAGTTATAAGACTGATTGACCAGTGTGGTAGTCTTTTGAAAGGGATTCCATGGAGAAGACTGGAATGTGGTGACATAGGGCCTACTCCTTCTTTAGAGATTTTTGTCTTAGAGATTCTATTGCTGTGAAGAGACACCATGACTGTGGCAACCCTTACCAAGGAGAGCATGGGGTGTGCTTACAGTTTCAGAGGTTTGATATATTATCAGCATGGCAACACATGATAGACATGGGGCTAAGAGCTCGACATCTGGATCTGAAGGTAGCAGAACGAGAGAGGAACTGGGCCTGGCTTCTGTTTTTGAAACCTCAAAGCCATGACATACTTCCTCAGAAAAGGTCCAACTTCCCAATCCCTGAAACAGAGCCACTCCCTGGTGACCAAGCATTCAAGTATATGAGCCCATAGGGGCCATTCTTATTCAAACCACCACAGATTTATTTCTATCAATTTTAATTATGTGTCTGTGTGGGGTTATGTACACATGAGTGTGGGTTGGTCCCCACAGAGGTCATTGGCTTTAGATACTAGTGTTATCTGAAGAGTTCTGGAGTTACAGGTGAGCTGTCCAATGTAGGTGCTAGAATTCAAATTCTGTCCTCTGCAAGAGCAGTGTGCTCTTAACCAGGGAGCCGTCTCTCCAGCCTGTACCAGGTTCTGTGAGTGCTTACACAGTGTCATAGCCTCACATATATGTCACTTGTCATGCAATTCATCTGTTTTATAAGAAATGACACCAATGTAACCCCATGGAAAGTGCGCTGCTCTCCGCGGTGACAGTTCTTTGAAGATCCTTGTTTGGGAGTGGAGATCTGGAAACCCATTTGTGAAGGAGAAGCTTGGGTCTCTCCACAAAAATGCCAAGCTGCTGGTGGGGCTGATGGATGCAAAGGCCCCTGGGCAGGGGTAGGGTGGGTGGGTGGGGGCGGGGCTTAAGGGGTAGGGTGGGGTGGGGGCGGGGCTTCAGTGAGAGTGCTGAACCTTCATTGGCAATGATGACATGCGTTGTTCACACATATTCGTGCCAGCAGAGCTAATGAACATCACAGCTTGCTGCACTCTGACATTCAGTAAAAGCTGGTTCTCAGCCTTATCTAGGGAGCTGATAACTTGGCCAATTGGCTGGAAATAAGGGACTTAGGGATATGGGCCTCTACATTCACCAACCACAGAAAGCTCCAGTGGTTTCTCTCTTCTCTTCTCTTCTCTTCTCTTCTCTTCTCTTCTCTTCTCTTCTCTTCTCTTCTCTTCTCTTCTCTTCTCTTCTCTTCTCTTTTCTTCTCTTCCCTTCTCTTCCCTTCTCTTCCCTTCTCTTCCCTTCTCTTCTCTGGCAGGAGAATGCCTTCAGCTTTCTATCTTTCTTTCTTTCTTTCTTTCTTTTTCTTTTTTGGTCTTTTTAGACAAGGTTTCTCTATATAGTCCTGGATGTCCTGGAACTCACTCTGTAAACCAGGCTGGCCTCAAGCTCAGAAATCTGCCTGACTCTGCCTCTCAAGTACTGGGATTAAAGGCACGTGCCACCACAGCCCAGTCCTTCAGTTTTCTTATTTGGCAACATAGTGAGTCTCTGATTTAAAACAAATGAATAGGGCTAAGGGTGGGGGTCTCAGTGGTAGAATTCATGTCTTCTACATATAAGTTCAGTCCCTAGCATATTTATAATGCCAGTGAGGTCACTTTGTTGGTTAATACATTACATTTTTCTTTTCCAGGTTTTATCTGAATGGGACCAGCTCAGCTAAGTGCACAGAGGAAGGAAAATGGAGTCCAGACATTCCTGTTTGTGCTCGTGAGTCTGGGGGTCCCACCTGACAGTTAAGGGACCAATTGGTCTGTCCAGAAATTTCCTGGTATTAGTACTGCCAACTCCACAGTCCAGAAACTCTGTGTTCCCAGAGATTCCACGGTCCTAACCCTTCCCTTTCCCTTCCCCTTTCCCTCTCCCTCTCCCTCTCCCTTTCCCTTTCCCTTTCCATCTCCCTTCTTCTCCCCTCTCCCCTCTGCCCTCTCCCCTCTCTCCTCCTCCTCACCTCTTCTCCCCTCCCCTCCTCTCCCCATCTCTCCCCCCTTCCCTTCCCTTTCCCAGCCAGAGTCTTGCACATGCCAGGCACATTATCTCTCTACCTTCTCATCTATACCACCAGTCCTGACAAAGGGGACTTCCTCCCGCAGTGGCTTCAGACATCTCATCCTGTTAGTGTGTTCTTCCTCATTCATCCATGAGATGACCTGTTCCCATCTCTACCAAACGTGGACTGAGGTTCTGTATGCTGAATTTTGAGCTGACAAGGCAGTGGTTCTCAACCTTCCTAATGCTGCAACCCTTTAATATAGTTCCTCATGTCGTGGTGACCCTCCCCCCCCAAATCCCATAAACTTATTTCATGGCTACTTCAGAAGTGTAATTTTGCTGCTGTTATGAATCTTAATGTAAATAGCTGATATGCAGGATATCTGATATTTGACCCTCAAAGGGGTTACAACCCACAAGCTTTGCTGTAAGCCTAAAGGAGATGATAGCTAAGAGAACGAATCCAGTGGTAGAGATAAGGACAGCCCCTCATAGTAAGCCACCAAGCTCCTTGTATCATAGGAGCAAGGCCTTCATGACTTATTCAAGATATGCTCAATTAAGCAAGCAGTCAGTGGAAACTCTGGGCCCATTTCTACAGAGATAATTCTTTTCAGGTATCCTGGCTTGAGATTTATATAACTCTAATCTTTGACTAAGAGGCCCAGACCAGTCATGGATGTGGTCCTTTAATCTTTCAGGGACAGCAGTCCTAGCAAAGGAGAGTAGAAAACTAGAGGAATTCCAGATGAATCCTAACCAAATTAAAATATTTAAAGATTAATTGAGGTTTTTGTCCAAAGCCTCGCCAGGATTTGTGTAGTCTCCCTTTGAAGCATCTTTAGACCAGTTACATAAATTAACATTTTTTTTCCAGTTAGGAGCAGAAAATCTACTTTAAATTCAAGCTAATCTGAACAAGTGAGTCTCGTGCTTGGAAGTGTACAGTAGTCACTGGGGTTGACATCTCGTAGATGTTTAACATGTACATGCTGACTCGAGCACTGGCATGTGGTCTGAGCTCTTCTCCAGCTGCCAGGCTGGTCAGTGACCACTCTCTGAGAAACAACCACTGAGGATAGATCATGCTAAATCATATTTTCATCGGCAGTGTCTTTATGGATAGATCATGCTAAGTCATATTTTCATCGGCAGTGTCTTTATGTCAGTGTAACATCCCCTGAATGCGGAAACTCGATGTATTGCCAAGGGGTGCTGATAAGCCACTGCCTTGTCCTTGCGTCCCTGCATGTCTCTATGTGCAAGCCTCCATGTTTTCGTTCCCAAAGCAGGAGGTGTTTGTAGGAACAAACTGTACTAGAGGCAGAACTCAGAGTCACAAACAATATGGTACCAAGCATTTCAGGGTTGTCTCCCAACAGTGTTTTCTATACATTATTTTTATAAACATCTTTCAAGGTAGTCTTTATGTCAAAGATGTGTAGGACACAATTAACTATGACAAGACAAATATATTTCTGCAGTCCCCTCCTCCTCCCCTCCTTCTCCCCCCCCCCTCCTCATTCTTCTCTGTTGATGGTTTCTGACTGGTTGGCAATTTGATTTGACTTTTTCTTACTTGTCATCAATAATGGCTTTTTTTTTTTACAAAACCTGGGACCAAAGTTTTCATTTCTTCAAATTCATTCTCATATTCTCTTTCATTCTGAAACGAGTGTATCTTAACTTTTAAATTATTTACTTGAGGCTGGAGAGATGGCACTGACTGTTCTTCCAGAGGTCCTGAGTTCAATTCCCAACAACCATACACGGTGGCTCACAACCATTTGTAATAGGGTCAGATGCCCTCTTCTGGCATGTCTGAAGACAGCTACAGTGTACTCATATACATAAAATAAACAATTCTTTGAAAAATATTTACTTGGCATATGTATAGTGGTCCAAAGATCATGTATGAGAGGCAGTTCTTTATTTCTGCTATGAGTGTTCTGTGGATTGAACTCTGGTCATTGAGTGTGGCAGCAAATTATTTTTATATGCAGATATATCTTGCCAACCTACAGAATCTATCTATCTATCTATCTATCTATCTATCTATCTATCTATCTATCTATCTATTAGTTGAGACAATGTCAGGCTGGCATTGACCTTCCACCTATCCACCTGCCTCCACAGAGTGTATTTCAAAACTCCAGTTATTTTCATTGAGATGACAGTGATCTCTCTTTGCAGGCATCACCTGCCCACCACCACCAGTTCCAATGTTTGCACTCCTTAAGGATTATAAGCCTTCAGCTGGGAACAACTCTTTGTATGAGGACACAGTGGTCTTTAAATGCCTGCCACACTTTGCCATGGTTGGAAATGACACAGTGATGTGCTCAGAACATGGAAACTGGACTCAATTGCCAGAATGCCTGAGTAAGTGGCTAAGACAAAATATAAGACAAAATAACTAGAATAGCATAGAAACACGTCTTTGAATGTGTTGAAAAATGACAACTGCCAGGAACATTCCAAATTCTCTCCCTCAACAAACTAAAAAAAAATATGTTGATTTTTGCTTTCTTTCTTCTGGGTGGGGGGAGGACAGGGGGCAGGTCTTTTGAGAGAGGGTTTCTCTGTGTAGCCTTAGTTGTCTTAGAAGTTTCTCTGTAGATCAAGATGGCCTTGAACTCACAGACATCTGCCTGCCTCTGCTTCCTAAGTGCTGGGATTAAAGTTATGCCTGACGGCTGCCCGGCTGCCAACTTGCCTGGCTTCTTCTTTGTTTTGTTGAGAAAGGGTCTCATGTATCCACTGTGTGACGTTTCCTAGGGAGGAAAAATCAGGCCCTGACAAAAGACTAAAGAAATCATACCACCTGAATCTAGTATCCTAAGGGATTAGAGAGTTTATTGGAGTTGTTATAGGAGCATAGATGAGGGGTTACATGCATACTCTATGACTGACTCAAAGGCAACTACATCACTGAAGCAACCCACTTCTGCATGCATGGGTGATAACTAAGAAGGCTGCAGTCCTTGCTTCTTTCCCCCCAGTATGGAGGCTGCTCCACCAGCAGGAGAATCTTCTTCAGTGATCGCCATTATTTACACAACCTGGGAGAGGGGCCGTGGATTGTCCCTTTGCTTCTTGAGTCTTATGAGCATCCTTCCTCCTTTAATGACAGAAACATTTCAATCCTGAAGAAAGTTCTATACAATAGCCTGGGCTGATCTTAAACTCACGATGTAGCCTGAGATGGGTCTCTAGCTCTTATGCCCCTGCCTCCACCTCCCAAATGCTGAGATTATAGGTGTGCACCACCGCACTAAGTCTATAGAGTGTCTACTGTGTGCCACGCAGTGTGCTTTACACTGGGGATATTAGGAGAATGAATTCAGTTTCTGACCTGCGGGGAATTAATTATCTTGCAATCAATAGTCTAAACTGACTGGGTGGCATTTCCAGCAGTCAAGACCCTTTATGCACGGGCTTTGGATCATGAGTGGAAGTTAAAGGAAAGGCACACTGTACAGGGTCACATCCCTTGCAAAGCCAGAGAAGCATGAACGGACTTGTGTCTGGTGACAGCCGGAACACCAGTGAGGTGTCCCTGGATTAAGGGATGAGGGTTTAAAAAACTGGGTTATAGTCTGATTGATGGCTATGACTTTATAATCTCCCTACCTTTAAGAATCATCATCAGCATCTTTTTAATCTCGTTTATTGACTAGGAAAAAAAAAGACCTTTCTTCCTCTTCTTTTATATCCTCTTTTTAGATTGTAGAAGTTTGTGACAAATGCTACTTCATGATGAAAACTCAAAGCCCAAAGAGCTAGCAGGGTGTCATTATTTATTTTTGACGTCTGTTTTCTAAATATTCAGAGTTCTATGAATGTAAGAGAGCAAGGATTGAATCGAGCATCAGGGACCTAGAAACTGCGTTTCACTCACAGGATTCTTAGTGGATCCGTGGTGTAAGGGAAAGACGAGGGCAGTCATTTTGCATCTCTCAGAAAATGCTATGAGTTACTAACATTTTTTTTTTCCGATTACATTTTTCAGAAGTAAAATGTCCCTTCCCTTCGAGGCCAGAAAATGGGTATGTGAATTATCCTGCAAAGCCGGAGCTTTTATATAAGGATAAAGCCACATTTGGTTGCCATGAGACATACAAACTGGACGGCCCAGAAGAAGTGGAGTGTACCGAGACGGGAACTTGGTCCTCCCTGCCGACCTGTAGAGGTATGGGCATGTGGGTGAGGTCTTGCAGAGTACTGAATTCACCCAGTGAGTGGCTCACGTACGTTGGCCATTTTCTTGTTCTATCTAATCTCCACTTGTCGCTCAGACTCCTCTCATAGAATCAACATGTGAATGTCCTAAGGATTCAAAGTACGTGGGGAAACTGGCCTGCTTTGGAAAGTTCCTTAGCGTTCAGCTATGGGAAACAAGGAGGTTCTCTGTAAGTCCCGGCAAGAGGGTGGAAGACCATGGTTTTTGTATTAAGTCTTTGCTTGTATTTATTTTTAAGTCTGCCCATAAGTACCCTTTAAAAATATATTTATTTTACTATTTTTAAATTTGTGTGTGGGCAAGGTATGAGTACAGGTGCCTGCAGGGATCAGAGATGTTGGATTCCTTCAACTGCAGTTAGCAGCAGTTGTAAGCCACCTGATGTGGGTACTGGGAACAGAACTCTGGTCCTCTAGAAGAGCAGTTTATGCTCGCCTCTGCAGGCCAAGCATCCCGCTCATCTCCATCCCTACCCCCATCTCGCTCTGGCTCTTTTTTTTGTCAAGACTTTATTTGTTGCAAAGATCAATCACACATCTAAGCTAGTTGGGGGGAAGACTTATTAAAATAAAAAGAAATATGCAAGTGAGGACCTGAGATACAACATGTCAGGGTCCACTCTGGTTTTTGTGTCCCTTTCTTTCTCTGAACTCCTTGGTTCTACGGTAGGTAAAGCGCCCATCACCAGCTGGCTTCCCTTCCTTGAGCTGTCAGGGTTTTTTTTTTTTTTTTTTTTTTGAGTTGGGCATCTGTTCTTAATCCAGTCAGTGTCATTATTTGCATAATGCAACGGTTATGCAAAGAGCAGCCATAGAGCACTCTATCTCTGCCCACGCTGAACGGTTTAAACAGAAAAGGAAAGCAGGCACAAAACCTAAATGATGAATGGCTGGTGTTGTAGGCTGGAATATCTTAGAAGCAGAGACCGGGAGAGATGTTCAAGTGCAGTTGATTTATGAAGCCAGTGTCTCCGAAGATAGGGCAGGGAAGGTAGTGTAGGCATTGGCTCTCAGGCTTTGCTGTACATCAGAGTCCTGGTGTGTGTGCATGTGTATGTGTGCATGTGTGCACATGAATGTACTTGTGTGTATGTATGTACATGCGTGTATGGGTGTATGCATGTGTGTGTGGACACAAGTATCTGTGTGCCAGAGGCCAGTGTCACATGTCTTCTTTAATCACTCCCTACCATATTTTTTTTAAAGACAGGATTGCTCACTAAACCCGGAGGCTCACTGGCCGGCCAGAGAGCCCTAGCTGTTTGTCTGTTGGCTTCTCCAGGTCTCTCTTTCCACCCTAGTTCTTATGTAGGTCCTTGCTGGGGTATGAACTCAGGTCTTCATGCAATGTAGCAGGCATTTTACTGTCTGAGCCATCTCTGAGGCCCTTGAGGGTTAGTTTTTATACCTATTTCTGTGTTCCATCCTCAGTTTCTGATTTAGTGGATCTGGAATGGGTATTTATATATTGAAGAATAATCATATGCACACACAGATATCTGTAAAGAAATTTAAAATGTCTTACATTTTTATTGTGTGCATGTATGTATGTGTATTTATGTGTGTATCTGTGTGCATGCATATTCATGATGACCTACATGTGGAGGTCACACTACATATTTATTATTTTGTGTGCACTTGCACATATGTATGTGGGCTCACATGCATCATGGTACCTTTGTGTAGGTCTGAGAACAGCTTGATGACGTTTAGTTTTCTTCTTCTACCACATGGGTCCTGTGGATTGATCTCAGGCTTGGTGGCAGGTGCCTCTATCCACTGAGCCAGCTCACTGGCTGTAAGTAAGCTAGATTCTCTTCAGCAAAGAATCAGCAGACCATTGTCCTGACTATAGACATTCTCTCTTTTAGCGTCTTGCAAACTCTCCGTTAAGAAAGCCACTGTGCTGTACCAAGGGATGAGGGTGAAGATCCAGGAACAGTTTAAGAATGGGATGATGCATGGTGAAACGATTCAATTCTACTGCAAAAACAAAGAGGACAAGTGCAGTTACACTGTGGATGCTCACTGCAAAGATGGCACCATCGAGATCCCCGCGTGCTTCAAGGGTAAGGCTGCCATGGGCTGCTTGGTTGGAACTCCACTTGGCCCCGGCTATCACCAGCCAGAGTTATGAGTGACTTTGAGAAGCTAAGTCTAGCTGGCTATTGGGTTTTAAAAAAGAACCATTGTGATGGAGGAAATCAGATAAGGCAGAGAGCTACTTACAGCTTTTTTGGCTTTTTGTTTTCCCATTCTTTTCATTAGTCCTTGAGGTTGTGGGTTTCTTTGATTGACCATTGAGGTGAATTATGCCATCTTGTGTAATTCCAAGTTTAGTATGAAAACTAATAAGGTCAAATATTGAATAATACAATCATCTATCACTTCCTTCATTATTCCACATTTTAGAGAAGCCGATAATAACGATGGTAATTAGCCTATAGATCCTGTGTTATTTTTCTTGCCTTTACAAATGCCACTTTTGAAAAGATTTCCTTAGGGCACAGTTTGTGTAGAGCAAACTATGTTGAGAGAGATGTGTGGGATTCAGATGTGGATACTGGTTGGCATATAGAACTACATGCTAATCTAAGGTTTCAGATTTTGGGCTTTTGTAGTCTTTGTTGCCAGGAATGAAAAGCCAAGAGAGGCTGAAGTCACTGTTGGCACTAGGTTTATAAGTTCTCCGGATCCACTGATGAGCAAGCGTTGATGGTTAGGAAGACAACAATTGAGAAAGAAATTACTGGGGGACAGTGTCTGAGAACTTACCATCTAGAGAGAGAACAAAGTATAAATGATTAATACACTATGCCTCATAAGGTTGGTTCAAATGATAGAAGTATTTTATTGTGTGTGTGTGTGTGTGTGTGTGAGTGGTGTGTATGTGTATTGTGCAGGTACATGTACCTGTGCTTACATGTGGAGGTTAGAGAAAGATGCCATGTGTCCTACTCTATATTTTCTGTATTATTTCTTTTAGACAGGATCTCACTCAATCTGGAGCTAGACTGGTGGTCAGCAAAGCCCAGCAATCCTCTTGTTTCCTCTCTTAAAACTGGTGTCACAGGCATTTGCATGTGGCCATGCCTAGCTTTTTATGCTGGTGCTAGGATCTGAACTCTTATGCAGCAAGTACTTTTATCCACTGAGCCATCACCCCAACCCTCATTAATTTAATAGAAACTTTATTCATGGCATAGGATACATGCTCAACCAGGAACATCACAATGACAAAGAGTTAGAACCCCACTGACTAAGTTCTTACTGCCCAAAGGATAGAAGAGCTCGGACTGCAGGGATGGATTCCTTGGTAAACTGCCTGTTGCACAAGCACCGGGGCTGAGGTTTGGATCCCAGAACCCATTAAAAAGCTGCCTGGGTACTAAGCTTATAACCCCAGGGCTGGGAAGAAGATCTGGGAGGCAGAGAGCAAATTTCTGGAGCTTACTGCCTAGCCAGCCAATCAGTGAGCTCCAGGTTCAGTGAGAAACCCTGTCTCAGAAAATAAAGCGGCTAGGTAGTGATGGAGGTAAACAGTAACGTCGAGGTCTAGTCTCTGCACTCCGCACACACACACTAGAAGAACCCTAGTGAGATGTCAAATATACAACTGACAAAATGCAATAGGCTTAATACAAATCAGTAGAGAAACTACTGGAAGGGGTTAATTTAAAAATCAAAATCTCATTGCTGTAGTTTCTTCAGGCTGATTTTGCTTGCGGTCTTCAGCCAGAGGCAGCACTCTTGATTCTGTAGGGAGTAAATAAAAGGCAGATATGATTTCTTCCCCTTTTAATCTTGCCTGTCAGAGTTATATAAAACCTTTCATTTTCTCTTCTTGGAAATAAATGGCTTATCCTTGCCCATTTTTTTCCCTCTCCCATCACTGAGACCTCATACTAAATGATTTTATTCCTAGAATTAAATTTATTCAACACATGTGTAAGATGTATTTGATTTGGATGAGCTGTTTAGATAATTTAAGAAATGATTGTCTCTCTTGTTGTTTATCTTTTCCCCTCCTCCCACAGAACACAGTGCTCTGGCTTTCTGGAAAAAGGATGCATCAGAACTGACACCGTGCTGAAGTCGTTTCCAGAATCAAAATTGAATGTCGTATTTGTATTTCTGCTTGTCTTAGGAATCCAACTGAAATAGCAGAATAAAGTTACTGGATTGCCTCAGTTATTACAGTGTGACTCCATATGGCATCATGGTTTTAGCTATGTTAAGAGATCCACATACCCAAAGCATCCTCGGTGTCTGGCAGTGATGTGGCAAGGTACCCATTAGCAGGGTAGCCCTGTTACACTATAATACTTTTTACAGACTGGTTCATAGACCTGCAAGCCAGTATTTATCTACTCATTACAACAACAAAAATGGTAATGTTCCACAATCCCAGAGGATGGTCTTGAAATTTGTGTTGAAGAACTAGTTCCTAGATAATTCTTGTGCTTCCTTGAGTTTGGGAATCATGGCCACGAAGGAGTAAGCATAGACTTCCAGGTCTACAGAACTGGCCTGGAATACTTGATGCTGTGTTTACATGATGCCAAACAAACAAAACAACAACAACAACAACAACAACAACAACAACAAAACCCCCTTCCCTTACTCATTATCATTCCAACATCTGACTTTGGCTTTCTTCTGCCCTTCCCTTGTTCTATCTATTGGCTAAACTCACTCGAGACTCTCTTTCCCTTGCTTATGCCTGCCCCTAAGAAGCAGAGTGTTGCTGGGAGCAAAGCAGACATCACCATCTCCTGCATAGAATCCAGTTTAAATTCATAGATGCAGCAGATGTAGGCTCTCAGATTCTGTCCAGCACTTCCACAATCTGTCTCTGGTCTGCTCACACCCCTGCTTTCTACAGTGGACATTTCTTTCCTGGGTCCTCCTCCTGTGACGTGACCAAGCAGTGGCTTCAGACTCCTGCAGCTGTGCATTTGCATCCGTGGTCCAAGGGGGGGCTCAGCTCCTTCTCAAGTTGGCAGCAGAACTTAATATCACCCACACGGCAGGCAGTACTGGCTTTTCTTGGGTGGAGCGTGCAGCAGGGTTTTAGAGAAAAGTCAGTTGGGCCAGGCGATGTGTAGCGGAGTCTAAACTCTCAGAATATTGACCCTGAGGAGTCACCGTGTGAAACCGTGAAGGCGAAAGCTAGGCTTTAGTCTCCCGGAATGTTGGAGATGCCAGGAACATGGGATGTCTGCAGAGGAAAGTGGCAAGCACCAAGTTGAGCCTGCCCAAGAGAAAATTTACAAGTGTTGAAAATGCTGTGGCTACAGGTGGGGGATGCCCAAGCCTTTGGAGCTCAAATAATATTACCACAGGCTGTGGTTGCTGGACATCAGTTTCAGATTTTACCCTTTACCCTGCGGGATGGTGGTCTTCCTTTGGGCCAATCTTTTCTTGTTATTCTTTTGTTCCTTCCTACTAGAAGGAGAATATTTAGTTTGTATTGCATATTATATGTGTTTAACTTTCTTCTTGGTTTTAGAGTTCACAGTGATTTAAATCTCGGAAGAATTTGCCCTTTGAGCGTTTGAACAGTATTGGGGATTTCTGAAGTTTAGTTAGGTGCACTTCGTAACGGGAGAGAGTTGGCTGGAGACTTTGGGGACCAGGAGTTTGGGAATGTTACCACTGGAATGTGAGACCCCACTCTAATCCCCTTTGCTGGATGAAGCATTGGGTAAGCTGGCTGGGGTAGTGCTGGAGATCATCCTGGAGGTGGGGGAAAGCTGGGAGGGTGACCAGTTCAGCTGGCATCCAGGTCCAGATCTAGGACTTTGACTTGGCTCACACTAACCTCTCCCTCATTTATGAACTGATGAACTCCTGGATATCATGAAAGTCCTGCAGATCCAAAGCTGCAGGATCTCCATGACCCAGGGCAGCAACAGGATATTCAAGAAGAGGTTTGGTGAGGATCTGGTATTGATGGTGTAGCAGAAGCCTGAGGCCTTAACCCAGACCAAGGATTCATTGCAATGAATAATTGCCAGGAAAGATGCGTGTACAAAAGGATATATTGTGTGACACACTGTGACACACTACAACTTCCATGAGGAAACTTTTTTTCTCTCCAGAAATTCTGTGGATAATTTTTTTTCACTTTTTAAAAATTTATTATTAGATAGTTTCTTCATTTACATTTCAAGTGTTATCCAAAAGTCCCCTCTATCCTCCCCCCCCCCCCGTCCTGCTCCCCTACCCTCCCTCTCCCGCTACTTGGCCCTGGCATTCCCCTGTACTGGGGCCTATAAACATTGCTAGACCAAGGGCCTTTCTTCCCGAATAATGGCCAACTAGGCCATCTTCTAATACATATACAGCTAGAGACATGAGCTCTGGGGGTTCTGATTAGTTCATATTGTTGGAGGAAACATTTTTAAATGTCTTGTTTTTTTGTTTTGTTTTTTTTCTTTTTCGAGGGAGGTTACAAGGGCAGAGGACAAATAGGAAAGGGAGGGGAGATGAGTGGGATTTGGGTGCATGACGTAAAACTCACAAGTAAGTCCATAAAAACTTTAAAAAATATTCAGATTCAATCTAGAGAAAACATTCATTTATAGAAATGTCCTGGATTTTTCAACAAAAGCAACACCCAAGATATTTATCCATCTGCCCTTAACCAGGGGTAACTTAATTTGTACATTTTTCTGTGTTATGCAATTAAATACATCGTTTAAACAGAATCCATTTAGAATTATTAAGGCATTCTAAGTTCTGAGTACACCTCTCTTTCCTAAAACACAAAAATATTATAGTGATATTACTTTTGTTTAATTTTAATTTTGTTCTAGTTTTGTTTCTAGTGTGGTAAAATACTCTGACAAAAAGCAGCCTAGGAGAGAAGGGTTTGTATTAGGTCACACCCACGATGCAAGGAAGCCACAGTTTCAGGACCTTGATACCGCTGGTCACTTAACACAGAGCATCCCAGTCAAGATATACCTCTGGTGACTTAACACAGAGCATCCCCAGTCAAGAGATACCGCTGATCACTTAACACAGAACATCCCAGTCAAGAGATACTGCTGGTCACTTAACACAGAGCATCCCCAGGCAAGAGCAGAGAGAAATGAACACATATGTCTTTGCTTGTTTGTACTCTTTTTCTTTTCTTTTCTTTTCTTTTCTTTTCTTTTCTTTTCTTTTCTTTTCTTATCTTTTCTTTTTTTTTTTTTTTTGAGACAGGGTTTCTCTGTATAGCCCTGGCTGTCCTGGAACTCACTCTGTAGACCAGGCTGGCCGCGAACTCAGAAAACTGCCTGCCTCTGCCTCCAGAGTGCTGGGATTAAAGGAGTGCGCCACCACGCCCAGCTTTTTTTTTTTATACTTTTTTTTTTTGTTTGTACTCATTTTAATACGTCTACTTTTACCCAGTTCAGGGACCCTTGCCTGGGGAATGATGCCAACCATTATGGACTGTCTTCCCACATCAATTAAATGAAATGAGACAATGTGCACAGACATATCCACAGGCCACCCCAATGTAGACAGTCTGCCATGGAGCCCCTTCCCATGGACTTCTGGGAAGTACTGTGTTAATGGTAAAAGTTGACTGGCAGAGATAGGCAGGTGTGTGGGAAGAGGCACTTCCTCCAATGGTCAGGGTGGAGCAGGGCACCTCTGCAGCTCCAATGGTCAGGGTGGAGCAGGGCACCTCTGCAGCTCTATTGGTCAGGGTGGAGCAGGGCACCTCTGCAGCTCCGTATTTTCAGGCACTTTCTGTTTAAATGGAAGATTTCCAGGTAAGTTTTCAGTTACTCCCTGCAGGCCATCAGCAGGTAGAGTCTTGCCCTTAAGTCACCAATTTCTGTTGTCCTGGTACAAAGTTCAGTTTATCTCTCTCTTTTTTCCTTCAAGTTATTTAAAAGTTTTTTTTCAAATTTGATTTTTTAGTAAATAAATTATTATACATATATATGTATATATGCCTTTCATCATGTGAACTTTCTAAGCTCATCTAGTTATAATATCCTTTGAAAAATAAATTATTTGGGATGGCACGGTGGCACAGCAGGCACTTGCTACCAAGCCTGACAACTGGAGCTTGATCCCTGGGGCCCAAATCTACATGTACATGTTCACATACGCACACGCACACACATGCATGCTTGCAAGAGAAAGATACATTATGAGCAAGTTTTTCTCTGTGTTATTGCTGCCTCCTAGTGGTATATATTGGGTGCATTAGAGTTGTCTAAAGAAACAGAACTGATAGACTGAAAAAAATATGTATATATATATATATATATATATATATATATATATATATATATATACACACACACACACACACACACACACACACACACACACACACACACACACACACACACACACATTCATACACTCTTATGTGCAGCTATACAGATCTCTTCCCCAGTAGTGATGGTGAGAAGATGGTGATGACATTGGTGAGAATGGGATTCATTAGATGGGTCACAGGCTGTCCTCTGGGTAGTCCAACAATGGCTGCCTCCTGATGGAAAGGCTGAGAATCTGATAGTTGTTCAGTTCAGGAGTCTGGATGTCTTAGCAGTCCCAGGATGGCGCTGGAGTCTCAGAGGATCCCTGGAGTCTGCTGGTTGTCAGTCTGCATTGGACTCCTGAAGAAGTTGGTCCCAGTACAGGCAAAGGAATGCCCCAGCAACAGAACAGGCAAACTTTCCATCGAGGGCAAACAGATAAAAAGCGGTTTCCTTCTTCCAAGTTTAGGGTGGGTGCTCCTGCTTCAGATGCTCTGTGTAAGAATGTCTCCCACAGGCACGCCCAGGAGCATGGGTTTTGTGGCTGCAGACACAGTCGAGTTAGCAGACAGGATTGCATTGGGTCTCTAAATGGTCACAAAAGACTTGGGGAAGACGAGAAATTGAGATGTCTTTGTGTCAGGTGCTGAGCAAAATGTTCCATATGAACCATCCTTATCTTGCCAATTGCTCCGTAAGGAAGCTAGAGAAGTTGTGGAACTTGGATTTCTGCCTCACATCACGAAGGAGCCTCGGAACCCAGATACTCAGACTTCAGAGCTTTGGCCTTTGACTCGAGGCTGTACTTCTAGTTGAGTTTTGATTGCCCTCCCACGCCCCCACCCCTAACCCCTAACCCCTAACCCCTGGAGCTTACTGGAAGTAACTGTGCTTGAAAGCGGGGATTTTGCAGCCTGGTGTCCCCCAGGTTGGCAGGTAAGACCATTGTGCAGAGCAGGCTGGAGTGCCCTGCTAACCGGTTGCTTTCTGTTCCAACACTGGCCAGGGGGACATGGAGACTGCTGGAGACCGGAAGTAAAGCAAGGATTTTTCTGTTAACAATCCTTAGCATGAGTTTCTCCAAGAGAGCAGGCTGAACAGGAATGGGATCGTGAATCTTGCTTAGTTCTGGTTTAAATTAAGGAACCCAGAGTCACTGTACTAGAGGTAGTAACCTTTTCCATTGTTATTAATGAGGAAAAGAAAATATGCCTTTTTCTCACTGCTCTCTTTAAACTTCACCGTTTTGTGGTGAAAATTATGCTTTTGTGTTCTCTAAATAGAAAGTTATGAGTCATTTCCCCATCCAATTTAAGGAATTTACTGGTTATGGGGGTGTTCCGATATTTGTCTCTGATAGGTTCATATAATAACAACAACACAGGAATGACTCTTAGTATTTAGAAGTTGCTTCCCATCTAGATAGTGAAGTCCTTTGAGATTTCACTTCTACTGTTTTAATAATAGATAATGGTGGGGCAAGCAGAATAAACTCAGTGGATAAAGATATTTGCTGCTGAGTCTAGTGGCCTGGGTTTGACCCTGCAGAACAAGTAACTCCCTCAAGTTGTTCTCTCAGTGCCGCCCCCCCCACATGACGCGGTAGGTGATACATGCAGGTAAAATAAAAATAAAATAAAAGCTAAATAAAAATAAAAATAAACGGTGAATGGCGACTAAAATTTCATTGTACAAACTACCAGCTTTACATAAAAGTAAAGTGTACAGAGCCTCTAATAGCTAAATTTTACATTTTAAAATGTAGAGGAAGATACCTGTTAATCTGTCTTAGTTACTGTGCTATTGCTGTGAAGAGACACCGTGACCAAGGTAACTCCTATGAAGGAAAGTATTTAATTCGGGGCTTCTTTGCACACAGTCATCATGGAGGGAACTATAGAGGCACTCATGGTGCTGGAGTAGCTGAGAGCTTTATGTCCTGATCAGCAGGCAGCAGGCTGAGGGACTGGGCCTGGCAGCAAGGGCTTTTGAAACCTCAAAGGTCCCCTGCCCTAAGTTACACACCTTCTTCAACAAGGCCACACCTCCTCCAACAAGACCACAAGGCCACTCCTCCTACAACAAGGCCACAACTCCTACAAGGCCACAACTCCGAATTCTACCCAATAGTCCTCAAACTGGGAACCACACATTCATACACATGAGTCTTATGGAACCATTCTCTTTCAAACCACCACATTATATCATGTCAGATTCCTCAAAGTGAACAGGGAGCAGAAGACATTCTACCAGACTCTGGGAAACTACAAAGGGCTAATAGGAAACATTAACATTTTCAAAGAGTAGCAAATGCCAATTAAAAAGTGATACTATTTTTTTTAAGATACAATTTGCACAGATCCCAAAAGCTGTTAATGTGTCTCTGACACTCTCTCAGACTGCTGCATGTCTTAGAGATTTGCAAAATAAGTTTAATGAGTAATTTGGGAGGAAAGCTGGATTGCTTTTTTATGTCTATTGCAAATCTCTTACATAGGCTGCAAAGATGACTTAGTCAATAAAGCACAGGCCCTGAAAGCAGGAGGATCTATGTTTGATCCCTGGAATTGATATAAAAGCCAGGTGCAGTGACTTATAAGCCCAGGACGGGAAGAATGGGGAGGGCAGGAGGTAGACACAGCATCTTGGCACTGGCTGGCCAGACAATCCTCAAATCTGCAAGTTCTAAATTCCGTGAGAGACTCTCTCAAAAACTGTGGGTGGGTGGGAGTGATCAAGGAAAGCACCTGCCATTGACTTCTGACCGCCGCACTTACCACACGTGCGCACAAGCATATACATACATGTACATATATGAAATACATCCTTTTTGTTTGTGTTTGTTTTGGTTTTGTTTTTTCATGACAGGATTTCTCGGTGTAACAGCCCTGGCTGTCCTGGATCTCACTTTGTAGACCAGGCTGGCCTCGAACTCAAACTCCCACTTGGGAGTGCCTCTACCTCCCAAGCACTGAGACTAAAGGTGTGCACTACCGCACCCAGAGAAATAAATCTCTTATATGTTGGCAACTGAGACTACAACAAAGATTTTTACTACTGGAATAGTAAGAACCAGAATTAGTAACTACAGGAGAAGATTAATCAAATTATGTTATATCCATATGATGGGACAATAAGGTCATGTTTAAAGATGATTGTGTAACACATAGATAGAGGATTTGAACATATGTATAAATGCATACATGCTAGGCCTGGCTATGTTTTAATGGTCAAATTATGTTAGTTTTCTTCTTTAAAAATCTCAGTATTTTCCAGATTACCTACAATAGAATGGATACAGAGTCTGAAAAAAGATGCAATTGAAAATTCCCAGCTTAGTAACTAAAACTCCATTTCTTTTTATATCTAATTCTTGATTATTCCTGATAAGAGTGGAAGTAATGGTCTACTACATTGATTCAAAGTCCGTAACATTTATTTTTGAGTCTTATATTTTTCAGGGTGTTTATCACTCACATTCTTTCAAATGACTCGACAAACCCATGTTGAAATTTTTGAATCCTTGGCCTCAAAATACTGAAGAAAAGAAAAATGAGCTATCATAATACTGGTCTACATTAATATTTTCCAAGAGTTATTTTTGGAGAGATTTGAGGGTAGATTTTGAGGGAGTAAAATTCCTTCCCTCATTTCCTCTGCACTCAAATTGACTTAATTACATTTTTCCTTTGTTCCTCCCCCTCCGTGGAAAATATGTGATGTGACTGCCCGTGTGTATGCATGTTTGAGTGTGTGTGTGTGTGTGTGCCCGAGGGCTGATACTGTTACCCACTGAGCTATCTCTGAGGCCGAGTTTTGCAATGTCTAAAAACCTTGTGCATTTATTGGTACCGCACGATGCTTCGAGAGATACATGCAACATGAATTGAGGAAATTCACATACACATTGCTTTATGCACTTATCCATTTTACAAGGTGAACACTGTAGCAATGTACCCTGAGAGGAATTTTCAAGAATACAATATACAACTCTCTCCTCCAGCCAAGCAAGATGCTCAAAGTAAACATGTCAAGGGGAAGAAGATGGCCCTGGTCCCATCACTGTGAAGTAGGAGGGAAAAGAAAGTGGCAAATTCCCCAAGAAAAGGCCAAAGAAGCTCAGCTCCAGCTCAAATGGGTGGCCTGATCCACCCGGCTGCAAGAGCTAAAACACAAGCCTCTATAAGCAACTCAAAGTACCTCATGCCATTAACCAGTTCTCTGAGGCCCTGGACTGCCAAACAGCTACCCAGCTGTTTAAGGTTACCCACAAGTGTAGGGCAGAGACAAAGCAGGAGAAGCAGTGAAGGCTGCCTGCCAGTGCCAAAAAGAAAGCTGTTGGAAGATGAGACCACCTGCCCTTCTAGCAGGAGCCAATAAGGTAGAGAATAAGACTCCGCTCTTGGTGATTGCACACATTGTAGATACTATTTTGAGCTGGCGGTTGTCCTGCCTACCCTGTGTCGCAAGGTGGGGATCCCATACAGCATCATCAAAGAGAAAGCCAAGCTGGGGTGGCTGGCCCACAGGAAGACACGCACCACTGTGGCCTGCACACAGATTAACTCGTAAGACAAAAGCACTCTCTGGCTAAGCTGGTGGAAGCTATCAGGACCAATGACAATGACAGATACAAGGCGATCTGCCAACACTAGGGTGACAGTGTTCTCAGAACAAAACCTATGGTTGACATTTTCAAGCTGGAAAAGGCAAAGGACAAAGAACTAGGTTAATTGTACACTGCTAAGTTTTCTGTACATAAGTATAAATTTAAAGTTGCCCTTCAGAAGGTACAATATAGTTATTGCCCATAGTCACCACGTGGAACGGTGACTATAGTCCTCTTGAATTTCTTTCTTCTACTGGGAAGTCTGTATCGTTTGATCAGTAAGTGCACCTCTTCCAAGTGGTCTCTGACTAGTCTCATTTCTCCATATGTGGGTTTTAAAACCTGATTCTTAGTACAAGTGATCTGGATTGTGGGACATTGCTCAGCTGCGAGTGTGTTCAAATATGCTTTTGGAAACCAAATATTCTTGAAAGCATTCTGCATTCTTCTGTAGCACAAATTGCCTCTGAAATAATGAACAATTGCTGTCTCTTCCAGGGAGGTGGATTGCAAAGTGCACCTTGAAAGGATTTAGTCTCCTTCTGGAAGCCGAAAACAATTGCAAACAAGCGACTCCTCTACTTATGTAAACTTGAAAAGATGGTTCAAGTTGTGCTTCTGTGAGGTTTGGCACCACACTGAGTGCACCGCAAAGATTCCGCATAAGGGATTTCTGTTGTGAGCTTAGGTGAAAAGCAGCGGCACACTGAATTTCATTGAAGAGAGTGTTTTTACAATTTAAAATTTGTTTCTGTTGGTATTTTAAATTACCCAATTCAGAGCTTCCAGAAACCTAAAAGATCAAAGAACACCACTACACAGCTATGTTGACCGCCCCGAGGTCCACCAGACTTCCTGGGAAGCGCAAAAATACATATTCTCCCCTTCTTGATGGTACTATTTCTGGATAGAGTGTTAAACAGAAAGCTTTTTAATTTCAGTTCAGGATCTTGCAGGGTTAGTGTTTTCAGATTTATGATGGTTCTAAATAACAAGTGAAAATATCCTGCTCCTTGTTTTGAATGATTCACCTCTGGAAAGTGAGCTAGCAAGGGTAAATTTTGCCTGCTTTCGACTTACTCAACGGCGCTGTCTGTTCAAACGACAGGCTTTTCTGCCAATTACTGTCCAGTAGTTCCATCACTTTTGAGTTTTTCTTGTTCTTTCTCCTCAATCTTTAAAGTGCTCACAAGCGACTGAGTAAGAAGCCCGGGAAGATGCAGCATTCACTGTATAGTCCAGGGATCACAGAAGATTACGCCTGGAAACTAACCGCTCTGTGTCGGATAGGCTAAAACCACGAGCTCGGCGCCTGCGCAGCAGACTAGACAGTTACCATAGCAACGGAGCTGCTTGCAGGGGCCATTTCTCGGAGGGTGGGGAATAGTGCGGAGGGAAGTCTCCGCCCTTAGCATGCGAACTGCCGGGAGGGCGGAAATTCCCGCCCCCTCGGACTTGAGGGGCAGTGACGGACCTAACCCGGAGCGTCGCCTTGGCAACAGAGTTGAATGCCCGCCGCAGCTCGAGGGGGCGGGACAGGCGAGTTTGCTAGTCCCGCCCCCGGTTTGCTGGACGGCCCGCAAGGATTTGAAACCGTTTGGCTGTGGCGGCTGGGCGTCGGCGGCCGAGTGGACGGCTTGCTTGTTGGGGCGCCAGGTTCTCTCTTTCTCTCTCTTGTTTCTCCCATCGATAATCCCCTCCCGTCTCCTACTCCCAGGTTCCGAGTGGAATTTTGCGCGGGATGGAGCCCCCGCGCGTGCGGGTTGGCCCGGGGAGGGGCGTCGCCCGCAGGCCCGGGACCCGCGCTTGCGGCCTGTGGGGCGCGCGCGCCGGCGGGGTCAGCGGCCGAGCGACGGCCAGGGAAAAAGTTCTCAGGGAAGTTTGGGCAGGCGGCATGGCGGGACCCAGAGCCCTGAGATAGGGGGCTTGCGGTTGTGAGAAGAGGTCTGTGTCCTGGAGCAGGTAGGAGAGCGGCCCGGGCCTGGGTGGGCCACACAGGCGCCGCTCCCGGTGCCCACATGGGCGGAGGAAGTGACCGTCGGGAAGCGGACCGCTGCAGTTCTTAGGTGCCCTTAGATCAGCCAGAGGAGGAGACTCAGACTGCAGGCCGGCTCCTAGAAAGTCCTGATGAACAGTGAGATTGCAAGGACCCAGCCTGGAGTCCCTGCCCTTTGGGGAGACATAGAGTGTAGTGATCCAAAGAACAAGTACATAGGACAGCTGACCTTGTTTTGTGTTCCAGACAGGGTCTCACTGTGTAGACCTGGAATTCACAGAGATCCACCTGCCTCTGCCTCCTGAGTACACCCCCCCCCCCCAACAGTATGCTGGTATTTTTATGATTTGCCTTTACTATTTAAAGATACATGAAAGTAAGATAGAAAAGGCAATCAAAATGCCAGTGAACCCCATTACACAGTGACCACCTCCCCAATGCTCAGCAAAGCAGAGAGGGGGATAATTGTGCAGTGTTCAGGTCCAGCGGATTGTCTCCTGGAATTGGGTCAGGTCCTTCACGCTGTTAAGCCCCAGCTTCAGGCCTGTAAAGGACAGTGGAAACTGTTCCTGTCAAGTTAGGTGCATTTGAGGACATGTTGGGATACAGTTATGACACGCATAGTCTTGACCTCAGATATTTTCAGGAACTGTCCAACTTGTTTTAAAGAGAGTCTCTCACTTGGACCTGGGCTCCCTGATTAAGCTTAGCTGGCAGCCCAGTGTCTTCTGGGAAGCCCCCCCCCCAAAAGGCAAAACAACCAAAACCCCCAAATGTGCTCGAGTAACCCTTGTTGATTTGTTGGCATTTCAAGGCTTCTGTATTGTTCTTCACAAAATACTCAAAATATAATCTGATGGAACAAAACGCATTTTACACAACTTTCAGGAACATATTGCGCTTGGCGAGGTGCATGCTATGCATATGAAGTGTGTTCTTGGCTTCGTTGTGTCTCTCCTTTTTTTTTGTTTTTTGTTTTTCGAGACAGGGTTTCTCTGTGTAGCCCTGGCTCTCCTGGAACTCACTTTGTAGACCAGGCCGGCCTCGAACTCAGAAATCTGCCTGCCTCTGCCTCCCAAGTGCTGGGATCAAAGGCGTGCGCCACCACCGCCCGGCTGTCTCTCCTTTTTAAGGTTATTACTATTGCTGGCTTGCTTGTGGTTTGCTGACTTCTATGGCAGCCAAGCACCCTAAGAAGGTCTTAGCCCATTTCATATTTTATAGCTGTCCACAAAGAAACGGATTGTTTTTTTTTAAAGGCAAGACTAATGAGTTAAATAAAAGACAGTATAAATACAGAATATAAATAAAAGAATTGACACCCAACTTCTTTTATTCCTTCTGAGGAATTCCTTTTTATTCCTTTTGTATACGCAATAGTCACATTGTAGTTGGTATCAGTGAAAGGCATACTATGAGTAATTTAATCCTAAACCAGAATAGAGATTTACTTATTTTTCAGTTTTATTTTTTTAAGCTTTTTGAGACATGGTTTTTCTCCATAGCTCTGGCTGTTCTGGAATTCACATTATGTAGACCAGGCTGGCCTTGAACTCACAGATACACCTGCTTCTGCCTCCCAAGTGTCGCAATCAAAGGCATATGCCACAGTGTCCGGTATTTATTTTTCTATTTTAATACCTTAAATTCAAAGTTCTGAGGAATAGTATAAAAACCTTTTCAACAGCTAGACATAATTTATGTGCACAGTGTAATTTGTGTAGCAGGAATTCCTTCAAAAACTGAAATGTTAATTTATATTTTTTGTTGTTGGCGAATGAATAGGGGCAAGGAAAAGCAGATTTTTAGCTTCTCTACGTATCACTTCGGCTCACTTTTTACGTGGGTTTGGCATGCACACAGATTTGGAGGCCAGGGGTCAAACTTGACCTCAGATATTGTCAGGAACTGTCCAACTTGTTTTAAAGAGAGTCTCTCACTTGGACCTGGACTCCCTGATTAAGCTTAGCTGGCTGGCCAGTGAGCTCTAGGGAGCCACCTGGCTCTGCCCTTCCTTCCGGTGCTGGAATTACCCGTGCCACCACTTGGCCAAGCTTCTGAAGGAGCCTATTCTTCTCTAGTAAGCACTTTCCTGACTGAGCTCTCTCCCCAGCTTTTGTTTGTTGTGATGTTCTGAGAATGAGTACCTGATTTGGTTATTACATGTTCTGATAGCAACTCAGATAGCCTTTTTGCTATTCAAAGTACTTTTTTTTTAAGTTGGAGATATTGCTGATTTACATGCAAACGGCTAAATGGTCAGATATAATGGCTGCAAGAGCTAGGGATTTCAGAATTTTAATCTGGGATTTGTGTAATTATGATTTTGGTGAGTCACTTAACTGCTGAATTTTAGTCTCCTCTAATATCGAACACTAACATTTCCACAAAGGTCAAAGGATTTATTGAGAATTAATGATTATGAGGAATCTTTTTGCTTTGGCCACAGGCTTAGGCAGGAATCTGAGTACCAGGGCATGGTGTGCAAGCTGGTGGTGCATCAAGGGCAGAGCTGGGCTTACAGCTTTGGATATAGCAGTTTCCATTGGTTTATGTATCCATTTGAGTAGTTGTTTTCAACTTTATTATCTAATACCCAGTAGGCTAGCATACTGTGCTTTCTATAATATCATACTGTACTTTTACCAAGTATATAACCAGATATATTATAGGATTTTAAAATGAGACAAATCAAACACAATGCCTTCAAACCTATCAACTAGTCATAAAATTAATTTAAATCAAGTTACTTGATTTAGTTTTTAAAAAAATTAGTTCATTAATTAATTTAGTTATTTATGCAGTGCGGAGAATTGAGACTAGTGCCTCATATATGCTAGGTAAATACTCTGCCACAGAGCTGCCTTCCCAACCATGAATAAAGTTACTTTAACCATGTCTTAAAATTGAAAAATATTCCTTCCTCTGACCCACAGAAAGTAGGATGGCCATTTTTGGCAAATGTAATTAGGAACATGTAATATTCCTGTTCTGTAAGACCTGTTTGGTGTTTGGAATGGAAGCATTAAAAACCAATCATTTTGGGGGCTGGAGAGATGGCTCCATCTGCAAAGTGCCTGCTGTTCAAGCATGAGGACTTGGGTTTGGATCCCCAGCACTTAAGGAAAAGGCAGCTGTGGTAGTGCGGATCTGTAACGCTAGGGACAGGCAGATTTCTAGATCTCATTGGCCAGATGGCATGGCTCAAGTCATGAGCTCCAGGTTTATTGAGAGGCCCTGTCTCAAAAATTAATGTGGATTGAGATCAAGGAACACATGCAAAATTCCTCATGGATGTGTATACCCACATAAACTTGTGTGTCTCCCAAACAATTTGTCAAAAAGTCATACAAAAGTTGAACATTGATCTGTTTATCCAGCAATCAATTCTTTGACCCTAACATACTTGATAATATACGAGGTTCCTTCTAAGGTGTGAGTCATGACCCCTTTCCAAGAGTCTCCCCCAGATGTAGAAAATATGTACCATACAGATAAATGTATGGTAAATGTAGCGACACAGATGTGAGCATTTTACAGTAAGAAGAGAGCAACAATTAGCAGAGGGGAAGTAGGCTAGCTACACTCAGCAATGACATTTGAGCTACATTTATCTGTCTCAGGTCTGTACAGACCCTTGCATCAGGAGCAGAACCAGGTAAGGGCTTGAAGTGTTTGAAGAATGGTTAGAAGACTGTAGTGACAATGGTGGGTTTGTTTAGTCAGACAGAGTAGCTGTGGTAAGAGGTAGGCTTAAATGGGAAGGCACCTGCAGGGCTAACACAGGGTTTGCAAAGTATCCTGGAGTAGGCAGTAGAGAGAGTTTGAAAAGTTATGATAAGCTTCACTTTTTTCTCAGGTAGTGACAAGGCTCATTGGAAGGCAGGTCATGGGGTCATTGTAGTAGTACAAGTTAGTGATGTTCAGAGTTTTATCTGATAGAGTAGAGAGAGAGTAGAAAAGCTGGACCTCTGTATGTTTGTCCCTGAACTTAGTTGTTTTATGGAGAGTTTAGATAGTGGAAACCCTGACAGGTCTAACAAGGAAAATGAAATAGATTGATGATACCACCAAGACTATGGGGACAATTGTGGTTCTTTGGGATATGGTATGACTTCATAACAGACAGGACATTGTGGAGTAGATCCAGGAAACTGTTGTAAGTATGAATTGGAATTTCAATGAGAGAGTAGAATTAGCAATACAATGTAAGGGCGAATGGCATAAGGAAACAACCTGCAGTTCCAGGACTGATCATGATTGCCCACAGAGAAGGGGAAAAGTCAGATTGAAAGGAGACGGAGGAAAGGCCAAGGCAGAATCTGGATTTAGTGTTGGCTGGAGAAAGGAGTCATTGAGAGAGGGAGAAGAAATGACTCCAGAGCAGGAGCAGGGCAGAGCAGGAGCAGGAGCCATTGAAGTCCAGATGCATTTGTAGGAGCTGTGAGCTGTAAGGAGGGCGAGGCACTGTGGATTTAACAAGTAGCGGGTCAGAGGGCATCTCTGAAAATGCTTAGTACCTGAGAGAGCTGAAGGAGTCATTCCAGGGAGGATGAAGCTGGAGCAGTACAGTACCAGAAGACTGGAAATAGAAGGCTAGAATGAGAGGTGGCACGGAGGGGAAGGAGCCTGTGGAGTTAAAGAGTGTGAAATAGGGAGGAGGTAGTAAGTGATGATGAATGAGAGGAGGAGCTACCATCTTAGCAAGAAGAGTTCCTGCTGCTTGGGCTGTCCGAAAGGAGCTAAGGTATTTCTGTAAGGATGGTCCTTTCAGTGGGGTAGTAGGAGAACCGTCTTACTAGGGCTCTTATCATCCTTTTTAAATTATTATTAACTAAGTTTTTTCCCCTTTAAACTGAGAGAAGAGTTGCAGTTCATTAGGGGGCTTTAAGATGTATGTTAAGGCCAGGCGTTGTGGCGCACGCCTTTAATCCCAGCACTCGGGAGGCAGAGGCAGGCGGATTTCTGAGTTCGAGGCCAGCCTGGTCTACAAAGTGAGTTCCAGGACAGCCAGGGCTATACAGAGAAACCCTGTCTTGAAAAACCAAAAAAAAAAAAAAAAAAAAAGATGTATGTTAAGTTTTAAAAGTTGCTTTGTGGACTGAGAAAAAGTAAACTCTGGGAAGTTCCCATAAATGTGCATGAAAGCTACCTAACTCCAAGGCACTACCATCTTTCTTCTGTTGCTCTTTGGTTAGGGAGTTACAGAGTGATTGGGGAATCAAGGGCTAGTGGTATGGCATGGTATTGCTAAGTGGAAAGAATAGCTCCAAGGGAGTGAGGTGGGGGTGGGAGACTGAGGAAGGGGAGGAAGGGAGGTGCAAGTGACCACTTGGGGATAAGGTGCTACTATCGGGTGGAGGTGCTTGTAATAGGACTGGAAAGCTAGTGGTGTAGCCAGGTGATTGGAGGCCCCAAAGAGGGTGCTTTTGTGAGTTAAGTTGGAGGGACACTAGTTGGAGAGTGGCAGCAAGGATCTCAGCCAGGGTTTTCCCTCCTGAGCACTATTGGGTGGGGAACATAAAGGACTGAAAGAGCACATATGTTTGTGCAATAGTGAGACCATAGTTCCCACTCATGGCTGTGAAGGAAGTAAGGTGAATCGGTGAAAGACAGGATGGATGGTCTCAGAAGCTACTGGTGATAAACTGTGCATTCTTTGATAAGTACTAGAAAATGGTTTTGTAGGGAATGGCTAAGCTGTGGAACAAGACAGCTTTTAAGGCAGAATAGAATTTTTCCCCAGGCTATAGTTTGTAAATTAAATATGTGGCAAATTGGGTGATATCTATTATGTAAATATTGCCTTACCATGGTAGTTCACATTTTAAATGGACATATTGGTTATGTATGTATTTTTTTTCTTTTTTTCCTTTTTCTTCAGTTTTGTGGTTTGAACAGATGCATATGTGCGTGCACACACACACATTTAATTTTTTTTGAGGTTTTGTAGACTGACTGGACACGCACTGTATTCTCTATACCTTTTACTTGTTATCTGTATAGAACTTCCAAGCTTGCTTTGAGGCCACACAGTAACCCAGGCAGGCATTGAATATTCTGACTAATGACATTACATGCTCGTGTGGCAGGTAAGGGTTGGATGTGTTTGTGTGTGTGCATGTGTATGTCTGAGTGTGCTTATATGTCGAGGTCATTTTTCATCCTCTTTTTACTTTATCTTTTGAGATAGGGACTTTCACTGAACCTGGTGCTCATCTATTGGGTAGACTGGCCTATGAATTCCAGGAACCCACTTCCTCTGCCTCCATTGCAGAAGGATTACAGGCACATGTGACTATGCCTGGATATTTTATGTGAGTGATTCAAACTTAGGCCCCCATGCTTAAGCAGTAAGCTCTTTAGTAACTGAGCCATCTAGCCATCTTCTGGACACATTTTAACATAAGATATTATCCTGTTCTGCTGTTGTCAGTTTTACCTCAATTATATATTTAGTATATACAAAGTTTAAGGGGAATTAAGAATTTTAAGATTTTGGCATACAGTTCAGTGAATTTTTTTAGTACAGGGTTCTAGTCTCTTCTACAATTCATGTACAGAACAGTTAGTTAAACACCCCTAGTGGATTTTTCATTTTTCTCTTTTGATATTCATTTCTCTCTATTCAAACCCTCCCTCACTTATGACCTCTGTGAACCTTGACTCCTCTCTTGTCTCCAAGGAAGCTTTTCCCTTTCCTAGGAGCTCATATCATAGCAGTGGACGTGGCATATACTAACCGTTTCCTTCACTGGAGTTTATTTCTGTTGTTCTGTGTATCAGTATTCATTCTTGGTTGCTGTGTCAGTATCCATGGTTATATTACAATCTGTGTGTATCAGCATTCATTCTTGGTTGCTGTGTCAGTATCCATGATTATATCACAATCTGTGTGCTATTTCCATGCTTGATATTTCTAAAAAGTTACTCTGAGCACCACATCTGCACTTTTTGTGTGAATATAGATTTTGCATTTCATTTGAGGTTTCTTTGGCTATATGGTAGGTGTTTGGCTACCTTTGAAAGATGCTGACAAGTTATTTCTGGAATGTCCCTGTCATTTCACTCTGGCCAACAATACACGAGAGTTCTGGGCTCTCCATCCCTAGCAGCCTTTGCATTGCTTACCTGCATCTTGGCTGTCCTCACGTGGTGCTGGGGTACTGCAGTCTGGTTTTGGTTGAACATATTTTTATGACATAAATTGTCATTGTTTGTATTTCTTCTTTGGTGAAGGGATCAAAGTTGTAAAATATTACGTGAACTGACACATAGAAGTCTGATATGTTTGAGGTTTCAGGACTGTATTTAAAACCATGCATACAATCTGCAGTGACCACAGGGTAGTTGGTGTAGCCATCACTTCAGATACTTAAGTTTTATTTATTTTCACACTCTTTACTCTCTCTTTTAAAATATACAACCAATTGCTGTCAGAAGGATGATACTTGTCAGTATTTTAATTGGATGTTCTTATTATTATGGCTAAATGATAAGAGTTACTCATATTTTCTATATTAATACTAATTTTATAGTATCCTGGGATGTTGAACCCAGGATCTCACAGTACACAGCGCTGAACCACAGCCCTATGCACTTCTCCAGCCACTCTTGTGCTATTGATTGAAGTTGTTTATTTTTTTTTTTATTTTAGTATAGAATAGAGTTTATTCAGGACATGGGGAGGGGAGTTATGAAGATAATAGAGACAGAAAAGCAGAGAGAGTAGAGAAAGAGAGGAGTAGAGGAGTAGAGGACGGCTGTGAGCAGGTGTGTGTGGGGGAGAGGGAACGGGGGGGGGGGGATGGAAGGCAAGAGCAAGAGTGTGAAGTTGTTTATGAATTTAGGATTTGCAAGCATTTCCACTGAGTCTCTAGTTTATTTTCTCAGTGTCTTAATAGAGTCTTCACAGATTAAAGCCTGCAGGACTGCGGGATTTTTTTTCTTTTCTTTTGGTGTGTGGTGTGTATGTGTGTGGTGAAGTCCAATATTGTATTACAGTCTTTTATTTTGTAGATAATTCTATTTTTGCCTTAATAAAGTCATGGAGATATTTTTCTTTATTTTCAGTTTTTACAGTTTACACTTCTGTTAATTCAGAGTTAATTTACATATATGGTATAGCATTATTGTTATAGCATTGTTTGTTATAAAAATTGTCATTTTTCTTTTATTATGCCTTTGTTGAAAATCAGGATCCATATTTGTATTGGTCCATTTCGTGCTCTCTGTTCTGTTTGCCTGGTCTGTTTTGTCTCTAGGCAGTACCGTAATGTCTTGACTAATACATCCTAAAATAAGGTGATATGAAACCTCCAGCTTTTTCCTTCTTCAAAACTGTTGCTGCTACACCGATTCTGTTATGTTTTCATACATTTTAGAATTAGCATATCCCTATTTACAACAAATGTGCCTGAAGTTTGATTGGAATTCATTATATAGCAGTCATTTTAAGGAGGAATGGTATTAATTGACAAGCTTTCTTTAATGTATTTTAGTAATAGTTTCATAGCTTTCCTTGTACAGGTACTTGATGCTTAATTTTAACTCTTTCACAGACAGAATTATGGAAACAGGAAGTGAAGAAGAAAAGTGGGAGAAGCTAGATGCAGAATTTGATCACTTTGTGGTAGATATGAAGCCCTTTGTTCTAAAATTACCCCATCGGTCAGGTAAGATTGCTTTGTTTGAAATTTGTTTGGAACTAGACTACTTGTTTTTAAGTTATTCTTGCTATGTAGCCCTGGCTGGATTGGTGTTCACTATGTAGCCCAGGATATCCTCCAACTTATGGCAATCTAACTGACTCAACCTTCCGAGTACTTGGGTTATAGGCATGTACCATCTTTTCTAGCTGAAATTAGATTCTTGAAATTAAAAATAACATTTAATTTGAGCAGTTATGTTATCTATTAATTGTTTTATCTTTGTGATGCTGTGTCATGTGTCCTGAGGTACAGCAAAGGGTCATAAAGTTAGGGACTTTTGTTTCTTCACGGCCTTCCTCCTCCTCCTCTGGAAATGACATCCATTTCATGAAGCCACTGTTGACCTCTGCCTCTGATTGATTAACTGATATGATCAAACCTCTCTGCTTTTGATCAATTAACTGATATGATCAACTACAAATGACTTTTTGTGGTCATATTCCTCATTTCTGTCCTACTATCCCTATTTTTGGAATGAGAGTCTTTGTGTATTAGAGAAAATACGTGCTATTTGTCTTTCTGAATCTGGTTTGTTTTGCTTAACATAATAACAATCTGTACTTCATTTCATTTCCCTATAGATTACATGATTTTTGTTTTTATGTCTGAATAAAATCAGACTGTATATACATAACATTTTTTAACATTCATTTTCCCACTGATGGACACCTACTTTGATTTCATAACTTTATAATTACTACTTTTTACTGTTTTTTTTGTCTTGGATCTGCCAATTAAAAAATTTTATATTAGAATTTCCAATTATAAATGTATCTCAAATCAAACCATTCTCATATTTTGTCATTTAAAAATAGATTTTAGGTATGTAGAATTGTTTAAATATAACCTTAGGTTCAAATACATTGTCTATATCTAACATTCTTGACCCTCTTTTACTACTTCATAATGAATATGTAGGAGCTCATATCCTATTTAAGAACTAGAAACGTGTACCAACTCATCTAGTTTTACAGCTACATCTGAGAGTGGGCTTGTCTTATCATTTTAAATAGAGAACCAAGCTCTCCATTAATCAAATTGCACCATAGTGTGTGCATTGAATATGATGAAGATGCCAGTTTGGTATAAGATATGAAGAAAACACATACTTTCTAACTATTTGCTCAAGCTTGTCACTTCCACTTCAGTATTTTATTTTTGTATAAAGTACACTGGATATTCATAAGATTTGCTTGGTGATCATATAATTTTCAAAGCAAAAATACATACTTTTAAAAAAGGCCTACACTTCATACCTGTGGTGAGATTACAAAGTGGTAAATCCAGCCTTAGTTTTTGTTTTTTTTTTTAGACAAAACAATAAATGAACATGACTTTTATAAGCCAAAAGATTAGTGATTTGTATAATATATATAATCCACAAATTGAGGTAGACTGATAAAAATATCAGAGTAGCGTTTGTGAGAGTTAGCAAATCCGGTGTTACAGCAAGATAATACACTCAGTGGGTCATTATATGTGGATTAAACTGCTACATTTTTAGGTAGTTTTTTAAAAGGATAATTATTTCATGAAATTACACATAAATAATACTCAATTATTTTAGAGATAGTAAAAGAAAACCTTAAATCAGCTACAAATCCCTTGAAATTATTGGCTTTAATAGATAAAATGTTTGGATTTAATTTTGGAGATAATGTGTACTGCTTGGTAGTCAGAGGTTGTGCTTTATTTTTGTGTGTTTGTATAGTTAGGCGTTAGGAATGGCTTTTTCAGTATGTCAAAAGTAATTTTATTGATGGAAAATTTGCAACAAAATTTTACCTAAAAGCATGTTCGATAGTATTCGGAGATTTTTTATTAACTTTCAAAGATAGATTATAAGAGTTTTATTTTTATGAAAATATGTGTTCACATTTGTGTTGCCCAACTGCAAGTAACTGATAAAATTAAACAGTAGGCTGGCAGGGTACAGTCTATTTTCCAGCCCAAGTATCTGACAAAGTTAAAGTGTAGGCTGGCAGGGTACAGTCTATTTTCCAGCCCACACCCATTTGTTGTTGTTGTTGAAAAGTTTTACTGAAATGTAGCCATTTGCTTGTATGTGGTTTATTAATGCTTTCTTGGTAAGGTGGCTAGAATAAGCTAAGCCAGAAATTACATGACCTAGAAAGCTTGAAGCATTTATAGTTGGACCCTTTATAGAAGTTGGCTGATCCCTGCTCTAGATTACAGTAGGTACTTATGCCTTTATAATTTAATGTATTATCATTGAAACAATAGGTTTCACATAGTTCTTATGTACTTACAGAACGGCAGAAGTGTGCTCTTTGGATCAGAAAGCTGTGTGAGCCCTCAGGAACAGGTGCAGGACTCATGGGTAGGAAGAATCGAAACCTGTATGCCAAGCTGTTACTGCATATGCTTAGGCGAGGAATACTTGAAGGCCCTTTTACACACCGCCCTGAGCCAGGAACACTGAAAACATTGCCATCATACATGGTAGGTACCAACAACCACAATAGTTTTCATTTCTTTAAAAAATGAGTGTGATTTATCATCCCTTTGGTAGTGGAAGTAATATTGAGATATATGTGCTGCTTAATATATAAGTTAAAACTTTTCTTCTCATTTATTTTTTCCCATTTTCACTAAAACATTATTCTGTTATATTTTATTCACTTATATTCCATTATATAAAAACAAATTTTAAAACTGACCTTAATTACTAATTTTCAAATTTGACTCATAATATTTTAAATACTTCAGTTAATTCTAGCTTATTAATTCTTTCATATATTATTTAACATATTATCAGTTTAATGGCTTTTAGAAGTTCCTTTCTAGTCTGTTGAAACAGTAAGTTAGAATTTAAAAGTGGTTTTCTATTGTTGCTTTATTTATTATCTTCTTTGTTACAAGGTAATTATTTTATTGCTGGTTGATGAATTGTCTCTGTCTTGCTCCTTGTAAACATAAATTTGTCGTTTTTGGTTTATTTTTGGTGAGTTTTGAGTATGATATATGCCTAACTGTAATTGAATACACACACACACACACACACACACACACACACACACACACACACACACACATGCACACACACATGCATAGACATATAAAGTTCATATATATTATACATATATGTATATATATGAACTTCAAAATTATTATATAGAATTTGTCTACATTTGAGCCATTTACTGAAGAAGTCCAGTG
The DNA here is from genome assembly GCA_902729485.2 of Mus minutoides. Classification (NCBI taxonomy): domain Eukaryota; kingdom Metazoa; phylum Chordata; class Mammalia; order Rodentia; family Muridae; genus Mus; species Mus minutoides. The sequence goes on from LR749527.1 coordinate 3,828,752, forward strand.
ACACGGCATGCTGCCCATCAGGATCATTCCTTTTGTTGGTAGCAGAATGCAAAACTTTTAATGCTATTATCTATTGTAAAAGGAGTGACATACAATTTTTCTTATGCCAAGATCATCAGTAGTGGGGAAAATAGTTAGTTCACTATGTATTTGATTAGACATTAGAATGAATACATTACTCTCCCTATTATCTGTGAAGCTTTTACCTGCCCCAACGAGGTTCCCAAAACAGCAGATAGAATGGAATTGTTTGTATTGTACTGTACTAACATCTAAGACTACCAAATGACTATGAGTAGGTATTGCCTTAGTCAGGGTTTCTAGTACTGTGATAAAACATGACTATATGTAACGTGGGGAGGAAAGGGTTTATTTTGCTTACTTTTTCACATCATAGTCTGTCACTGAATAAGATCAAGGCAGGAACCTGGAGGCAGGAGCTGGTGCAGAGGCCACGGAGGGCTGCTGCTCACTGGCTTGCTCCTCATGGCTTGCTTGGCCTGCTCTCTTTTTCTTTTTCTTTATTTTTTATTTTATGTATATGAGTACACTGTAGCTGTCTTCAGACACACCAGAAGAGGGCATCAGATCCCATTATAGATGGTTGTGAGCCACCATGTGGTTGCTGGGAATTGAACTCAGGACCTCTGGAAGAGCATTCAGTGCTCTTAACCTCTGAGCCATCTCCATGTCTCCAGCCCTCTGTCTGCTTTCCTATAGTACCCAGGACCATAGGGGTGGCATTGCCTACAGTGGGCTGGCACTTTCCACATCAATCACCCCTCAGGAAAGAGCCCTTCAGGCTTGCTTATGGGCCAGTCTCAACTGAGCTCTCTCTTCCCAACAAACTCTAACTTGTATCAAGTTAGCATAGAACTAGGCAGCATAATAGTGTATATTGTGCAAATCGATCTTGCAGGAGATAGTGGAACAGAAATTATGAGAGTTTATTACAACTTAGACTAACACTTAATTTAAAACTTATTTGTGGAATTTTCCATTTACTGTATCAGACCATGGTTTATTGTAGATAACTCAAACCATGGAAGGAGAAGCAGTGTGTAATCAAGGAAACCATATCTCACTAAAGAAGAAATCATCCTCCATTCTACTGACAATAAGAGGGCCACATGTCACTATTTTCTGAAGAGTATCCCCTTGAAGATTTCTGTGTTGACTTAGTTAATTGTTACTTACATAGAGTTTTCTTCAGAAGCGTATTATGCAGCCTGGCTCATTCAAACTAATGGGCCATGTCATCTCAGTGTCTAAAATGAAATATTTTCTGAAGTATATCACATCTCAAGATATTAATATGTTGTGTCATATTTTTCCATTCACCATCAATTTTATAGAGTTGTAGGGAAGGGCTTTATTTTACAGATGATAACAAGAAGGCCTGGAGCTTTGTCTTGGCCTCCCAGGGAGGGAGATGTGTGGTTGGAACCAAATCCCATGCTTCTGATTTTGTAGTTGCCACTGCATTGAGTGATTATGAATTTTAGTTTTAATTTCTGGCATGTCTTAATTGTGGCCACTCCAAATACTGATTTTGTGTATATGCATGTCCACATGTGCAGATTAATTGATTGTTACAGGAATAAAAAGAATAGGACATAATTTTAAAAGTTTTCCATTTAACTGTAAAGCAGTAGTATTCAACATATGGGTCATGACCCACTTGGTAAATTTGTTTCCAAAAATATTTACAATTATGATTCATAACAGTAGAAAAATTACAGTTGTAAAGTGGCAACAAAATAACTTTATGGTTGGGGGATCACCACAGCATGAGGAGCTGTATTAAGGGTCGCAACATTAAGAAGGTTGAGAACCACTGCTATAGATCTCATAGCACTTAAAGAAATAATTATTCCCAGATTTACTTGCTGGATAGTTACTCTGTTCACTAGGTTTCTTATATAGTAGAACATAACTGGAATGTAAATATACTAGCCATATTATTTTAATATTTCATAATTTATTATGTATTAAATGATAAATTTTATATATTTGTCTGTCATTGAATTTAAATTGAATATTTGAAGACCTTTTGCTAAACTTAAAAATTGATGGAAATTTTAAGTGTTTTCTTTATAATAACATTTTGTAAGAATGATTTCTCTGATATTTAAAAACCAGTCAATCTATTTTGATGAACCAAATCAAGCACAACCCAAAGATTCAGGCACAGAGACTCTACCTGCCTGGGTCCTGGGGGAGCTGCAGACAGGGGAGCAGAGGTTAAGTGACTCATGGCAGTGCTCTTCTGGAGAGGACAACACGCTGGTGCTGTTGGCAAGTGATGCTCACAGGTATGCCAAGACATTATGTTTTAAGTTTTTAAAAACTTACTCTTTTGCAATTGGCTCATACATTGAAGGTTTTTTTCTTTTTAATAATAAGGATTTGGTTTACCTTATATTTTCAGTAATGTTGAATAGATGTTAGGTAGGTAAAAATAACAGGATTTAAAATTTACTACATAGTTAATATTATGTTACATTTAAGCCATTTAATAGAATATCTGTTCTCTCCCTTCCTCCCCCACCCCCCTCTTTCTCTTTCTCTTTCTCTTTCTCTTTCTCTTTCTCTTTCTCTTTCTCTTTCTCTTTCTCTTTCTCTTTCTCTTTCTCTTTCTCTCTCCTCCCTCTCTCTCTCTCTCTCTCTCTCTCTCTCTCTCTGTATTTTGTTGTTTGGAAAGTGTGCCTGAGAATCTTAAGTAACACAACTGCCTTAGTTAGGGTTTTACTGCTGTGAAAAGACACCATGACCAAGGCAACTCTTATAAGGACAGTATTTAATTGGAGCTGGCTTACAGGTTCAGAGGTTCAGTTCATTATCATCAAGGTGGGAGCATGGCAGCATCCAGGCAGGCATGGTGGGGGAGGACCTTAGAGTTCTACATCTTCATCTGAAGGCCACTAGGAGAAGACTGACTTCCACATGGCTAGGAGGAGGGTCTCACAGCCTACCTCCACATTGACACTCTTTCTCCAACAAGGTCATACCTCCTAATAGTGCCATTCCCTGGGCCAAGCATATTCTAACCACCACAACAACTACATGTTTTCCTTTAGGACAGCGTTATCAACAAAATGTAACATTTAGCACACAGCCGTGTTGCATCTTCTGAGAGGCAAACACCTCTCCTTCCACAAACCCCTGAGTGGTGCTCACAATTTTCATTTAATGAAATAAGAAAAGTGACCCATTTAACTGCCTTTTTGGTAGAGTATTAAGCCTATGTAGGATTTTCATGCAAATAAAAATAAACTTCTAAGTTATAAAAAATGTACCAAAAGACTATTCTTATTGCCATATAATTTTTGGCCTTTAAGAGGGAGAGATTTAAATTTTGGTTTTTATTAAATTTTGATTTTTCCTGTTGACATTGGAGTTTCTTGAAATGTTAAAACTACTGGACGGTGTCAGTTGACACATACCCCACTTTATATTTCACTCTGGCCCTTCTCTTGGTAATTTTCATTTTATATACTTGTTTCTATTAACAAAGCAGACTTTCTTGTCCACTATAATTTCTTTTGTCTATTTCTTATTAAATGTGGGAATGTTATTCGTAATTGGAAGTGCATCCACTGTAGATGTTGTCTGGTTGTGTGTTCTTTAGACTTGAGATATTATGAAGGGGAAGAACAGTTGAACACAATTAAAGAGTCCATGAAATAATTTTATTAGACAAAGAAAGCAAACGAGAGTGGAGAAGCAATGAAGGAAGAGTGGTGTCTTCAAATTTTTTTTTTGTTCTGTCAATATTAGCAATCAGTGGTTTTGGTCTTCCTAAAAATGTGAAAACCTGGTAATCTTTTTGTAAGCTAGCCATGGGGTCATACATTATAGATGAGTAGTTATAATTAGGTACTCTGTTACTGTAGTATGCTGTTGTTGAGTTGTGTTAGTGAGCATGAACCTTTTTCTTTAAATATACTTTATATATTTTTCTGTTTTCAGAAAGTGCAGAGAAATACCTATCTATCTATGGATCTATCTATCTCAAACAATTCAAGAAGGGAAGGGCCGTTATGTGTTTGCAGAAGTGCTGGGTTTGGCGGCATAGTCACTTACCTGTGGCCCGCTGTTAGCCTATGGCTGTGAGCCATGACTTGTTTCAGATGTACGGGAGAGGTGCACATAGAGTTCTGTTGTCCTGGCCATGTACCATTTTGCAGAGGCTTGTGAAGATTGACATGTGTGGAAAAGAAGGATTCAGGATAGGTTAGACTTGACAGGAGTCTAGGTGAATGGACATTTTCTTCTTTGGACCACATGATAAATTTTAAGAAAAATACAGTGAAAATATTCTTTAAAAAAAAAAGATTTATTTTTATTTATTTATCTGTGTTGTGTCTTTGTTGAATGTATGACATCTGTGGGGTGCCCATGGAGGTGGCCAGAAGAGGGAGATGGATTTCCTGAGCTGTAGTAACTGTCAATTATCAGCTACCCAACTTAGGTGCTGGGATCCAAAGTAGGGTCCTCTGGCAGAGCAGCAAGAACTCTAAACTGCTGAACTCTCTCTAGCCCCAGTGCAAATTCTATCTATGTATCACTCAGGCACTTGTCTTCAAAATGAAAACATAACAAAATCTAATTAAGAAGTAATCTGTCTTCTGGTCCACAATATTAGCTACTCTTTTTCACTGCTGGGACAAAATATGTGATAATAGCTATTTAGGAGGGAGGGGCTTGTTCTAGTTCAGTGTGAGGGGATAGAGTTTGTCATTTCAGAGCAGGCATGTTAGCAGGAACATGAGGTGTCTGGTCACACTGCATGTGTGGTCAATTTTCTACTTTTCTCCCTGTTACTCAGCTCAGCGACCCAGCCCATGGGATGGATACACTGCCCATATTCTGGTAGAGCTTCCCTCAGTTAAGCCTCTTTGGAAATCATTTTAAAGATATGCTCAGAAGAACATCTCCTGTGTGATTACAGATCTCATCCATCCAACCATGAATTAACCATCACTGCTATCTATAACTTAAATAATTTTAATGAAAAATAGTTACTTGATTACAGGCATGTTATTGATTAAACGTTAAGCAAATAAAAACCTGACTGTCTGATGCTCTCATCAATCCTGTCCATTCCCCAGCCTCACAGCCTCACAGCTTCAGGAAAGTCTGGCATCTAAGCCAGCTCTGGTGGCACGGTTACTTCTTCCTGTAAGCCCCTCCCCCCCATGGCTTTTTTCCACTCCTGCCTTTCGCAAATAGTTAATGTTAATATTAATCTTTTGTGGTAGAGTCCAGTTTCTTAAGGTAGGAGTTGTGTTTCTCCTATTTGTGATTTATTTTCAATTTCTCATAGCAAATGGAAGCATGTTAGAAGTTTCCCAAGTTATTATATTCAGTTGGGTTACATGTGTGCTTGGATGAAGGTTATTAGTCACAGCTACATATTTAATTCACTGTGCAGAAAGACCTAAGGTAGGCGTATTGTAGTGGATGTAATAGTTCAAAAGAATTTTAAAATTGAACTTTTAGAAAGTGTAGAGGGGAGGATAGACTTTAGAAAATGGTGGGGACACATAGCCATGCACTGTAAAGGTACCTGTACACACTGTGAGACACAGCACTGAAGGAGGCAGAGAAGATGTGCCCAAAGGCCAGTGTCACTTAGGGTCAGAAGGCACGTCTCAATATGTTGTACTCCTTTAATAAACATGGCTTGATTTATTTTAACATTTAAATTTTATTTTAGCTTTAATCCACACATATATTACTTAACAGATATTTGTCATTTTACATATATGGAGACATTTAAAAACTAAAACTAATATTTATTTTGGCTAAAGTTGCAAAGATTGGTTTGAAAGGGGACTCCCTTGTGCATCAGCTCACCATGGAACTGAGGAGCACACCAGGCCGCTTTCACTTTGGCTTCTCCGGCTAAGGCTGATCCTTTACTCTGAGTGGTCATACTGTGCTAACGAAGAAGTTGGTATCTGTTAATGTTGACCTACTACATCTAATAACTTCTGTAAGAAATTGTTTTAAAAAGTTTAAGAGGCTTATAATATTTGACACATGTATGTTTTTATAGTGAATAATTTATTGTTACTTAGAACTGAAGTTTAATGCTGCCTCATAAATTTTACAGCCACTTCAACTTGTCCTTTGAAAAACCTCTTTAATCTTAAAAGATTTTTCCCCCTTAGTGTTTCTTTTTTGATCACTTTATAAAACCCTGCTTTACTTAGACCTTTTTGTATGTGAAGCATTTCTAATGGCATTTTAGATTATGCTGTTTGTGCCCTAGCCTTTTTATATTATTAAAGATGCAGAGTCCTTTTGAAGCCTTTTTGTTAGGGTCCCTATTCAGGAGAGATGACACCTTCTTTTACCTTTATTCTTTTGTAGGCTTGGAGCAGCTTCGCTTCATACTCCCTAGAAGGATTACGAGGCCACATTCTAGCTCTTATTATCATGCTTCCTTTTTTGTCTCCCTCAAATGCTGCATGCATTAGTATATTTAGTATTTTACACCCAAAACTCCAGTAACAGTCACTCCTCAGGTTCTCCTTTATTGCTTTTTTTTCAAATTTGGGGGGTAACATTCACATTATTACCCATGTTTTCTTTTAAGACCCACTGATCTAAATGGTATTGTTATTAAAATTCTGCTATCACATTTTTGGATTTAGAATCTGGCTTCTTTCTTGAAAAAGAAATACTGTAGTTAGTTGTATTTGACTTTAGCTGGTTATGACTATAATATATTTCTAAGGAGCTCATAGACATCAAGGTCTGATAATCACTTGTTTTTATGATGGATTGTCTCTAAGGTAGCCCTCAGAACTTGATTCCTGATATTCTTTGTATAATTTCCTCCTCATGGACATGGGCAGGGCTTGTGACTTGTTTCTAACCAATAGAATGTGACAATGGTGATGTCATTCCTGTGATTTTCTTATGTGTCAGTATGGCCTTCCTGCCATATCCTTTGCTGACTTTGAAGAAGTAGCTTTCATGATTCATGTAGCCACAGGGAACTGAATGCTGAGGATCATGGGAACAGGATCATGGGAAGTGGATCTTTCTATAGTTGAGTCTCCAAATGAAAACATAGCTCTCAGCAAATCACAGTTGAAGGCTTATGAGGTCACAAGCAGAGGACCTACCTTGCTGTTCCTAGACTTCCTAGAAGTATGAGAAAATATGTGCATAGTGTTTAAAATTCCTCAGTTATTGATAGTCTTGTGTAACAATACATGTAGCCATGATGGATGCAGACTTTATCTTAGTGTAGGAAGCTGTGAATACCTGTGGAAGCCTTAGTGTAGAGTATGTAGAATGAAAAGCCACTTTCTTTCTTTTCTTTCTTTCCCACTTTCCTCATGAGAGGTAATCCAGAGACAATTTGGCACATGCTATTCTCTGATGGATACCTCACATCTGTGCCCATGGGAGTAAGAAGTTAAAAAGTGTTAGGGCTGCTCTGCAACTTTCTTTTTTCTTTTTTACTTAGGTCTCAAAACCATTGGCACGTAGTTTTAAAAAAGTATACTGCATTCTATTCTTTATTATTATAAAGAATGCTTTGATTCACACCTTAATGCCTACCTAGCTCATTGTGTATCTTGAGTTGAAACATACCTGGGATTTGTTTTAATCAAGTCTAATAAGATGATGTGGAGACAGCTACCTTTTAAGAAGATCTTGTCACTCAGATTCTAAGAGGAAGTACCATGTCCTGAAGGTTGTGTGGAGATACCCAGGTTTTGCTCAGGAGGCAGAAGGAGCAAAGGGTAGCAAACACATGGGTATGAATTAAAACACAGATAGGATAGTGGTTGGTGTTTTAAAATATGATTTCCATGAGATAACATGGAGGTAAACAACTTTGTTAGTTTGGCCCAGCTCTTTTTTTTTTTTTTTTTTAAAGATTTATTTCATTTATTATATGTAAGTACACTGAAGCTGTCTTCAGACAGTCCAGAAGAGGGCGTCAGATCTCGTTACGGATGGTTGTGAGCCACCATGTGGTTGCTGGGATTTGAACTTATCACCTTCTGAAGAGCAGTTGGGTGCTCTTACCCGCTGAGCCATCTCACCAGCCCAGCTCTTAAAGATACTAGTTTATCAGTTATAGTATCAAGAATAGATGTAGACACTTCATGTGTTTTAGACTATAATGGATTTCTAGAAGATGAATTGCTCTATTGGTGGGATTATTTGTTGATTTAATATGTCATATGATGGTTTAAAATGGCGTATATGGGCTATCTTGGGAAGATATTTAAGATATAAGTTCTAAAAAGTGCATGGGGGTATAAAACACTTGTGTGTAGAAGTGTTTTAAAGACTGTGTGTGTGTGTGTGTGTGTGTATAAAGTTACTGGATGTCACTTTTAGTGAGTGAGATATGCCTGGAGTATAGAGATAAAACCACCTTTTGTATACATGTTGCATACATACATACATGCATACATACATACAGTCAAATTGCCTTCTACAACACTAAACTTTTTAAGAGCTTTTGGACATACAAATTTCTAATATTTGTGCTGAAATTAATAATTTAACCATATAACAAACATGTCTATAGATGTAACCAGCCTGTGTGGAGATTTAAACATAAGAATGAACATTTCCTGATGACCAAGCATTTCACATATTGTGAATTCCACTTGTTTTCTAGTGTGTTAAGGCAGGGAAGCCAGGGGAGCCATTTGTGCCGTTCTTGGAGTGCCCAATCTATTTTAAGGAACTGTTCTGGATGTGCTTTTTAATTATCTGGTTTGTTCCTCTCTGTAAACCTGGGAGGTTGACAGCATCGCTTCTTTGTATCTGTGGATGTAGAAGCAGCCTCAGGAGCCCACAGGGCTTTCTCAGCAGGGTCTGGTATTTGAATGGGTTGTGTTTCTAGGATACTCTTATCTACAAGTAGCATAGGCAGAAATTGTAGAAAAAAATTTTTAATTAGTGTTCAGGTAATATGTGTGTGGATGTTTTGCTTGTATGCATATCTTATGTGCAGTGTGCATGCACTACCTGTAGAGGTCAGAAGAGGTCCCCAGGGATTGTAGTTATATGTGGTTAAGAGCTGCTATGTAGGTTCTGGGAATTGAACCTGTGTCCTTTGGAAGAGCAGCCTGTGCTTTTAACTTCTGAGCCAGCTCTTCAGCCCTTTGTCTGTGATTTGCTCATGCCACCCCAGAAATCTGGACGAATTCCTTGGTCCTTAGTTGTTTCCTGGTTTGCCTTGGTTCAAATCCTACTTCTGATAACTTGGCAGCCATCTGTCCTTAGGTGAATTACTTTATTTCTCTAAACTCAAGTGCCATCATGTTGTAAGATGAGGTTGTATGGAACTCAGTGTCTGGATAAAGTGAAATAACACAGGAATTACTGAGTATCAGCTGTGGCTACTCCCATTGGTGGCATGGTGGCCATTGTCCCATTTCATTCAAGGACTCACTTGTCATAGTTGACTGTCTTTCCAAAGGAGTCTCCAATCTACTAGTCATCGACTGTTTTCAGCTTCTAGAAGCCTGCTTGTATTCTCCATTAAATTAAATTGATACTTAGGTGGGAAGGTTCTGTTTGTAACTGCACACTATCAAAAGAGGTTGCTGGGTTTTTTGTTTGTTTGTTTTTTGAGACAGGGTTTCTCTGTGTAGCCCTGGCTGTCCTGGAACTCACTCTGTAGACTAGGCTGGCCTTGAACTCAGAAATCTGCCTGCCTCTGCTTCCCCAGTGCTGGGATTAAAGGCGTGCACCAACACGCCCGGCTTGTTTTTTTTTTTTTTTTTTTTTTTTTTTTTTTTTGAGTTGCTGTGGTTTTTATTTTGTTTGTATTTTGTTTGTTTTTGAGACAGGAGCTCATGTGTTAAGGACTGGCCTTGAACTTGCTAAGTAGCTGAGAATGAATTTGAGCTTCTGATCACCTTGCTCCCACCTCCTGGGGATCAAAGCCAAGGCCTCCTGCATGCTAGTTCAGCACTCCATCAGCTGGTCTGCATCCCCGGCCTCCAAACTGGGAAAGTTTTTAAGCGATGATTTGTAGGTGTGTTTACGCAGGGAATTAATTAATCCCACTTTCTAGGATACAAGGAACAAGTGTGATGCACTGCGCTGTACATGCATGTGCAGCTGCGTAGGGATGTGTAGACTCTACTTCATGTCATTTCTGTGTTTTTTCATGTTCTTTCTCAAAGAGAAGATAAAACTAACAGGTTGCATTCTTACAATTCTATGCAAGAGATTTTGAAGATTTTAAAAAAAATGAGTATTATTATTTATGTAATTTTCCAGTAAAAAATGATGTTATCTGATAGTTTGTCTCCAAGGCACACTTGGAATCTGAGATAGAACAAGATGGAAGAGAATACCTATTTAATACCACTAATTTTTTTTTATTGGTGAGTTTAATTAAAAATTGGCTGTTACTATTATTGGCTTTGTATATGTGTGTGGATATTTATGTGTATGTGTGGGTTTGTGCATGTGGAGGCCAGAGGTGGATGCTGTGTCTTTCTCTGTCCCTTTCTACTTTATGTTTTGAGACAGGGTTTCTCACTAAACTAGGGTCTCTTGCTGAGCCTGGAGCTCACTGATTGGCTAGGCTGGCTGGCTAGTAAGATGCTGAGATCTGTTTGCTTGTGCTTCTGAAACCTTGGAATTTCAGTATTGCCTCTCTAGTTTTTTAATGTGGTGGTTGGGATGCACCATCAAATATCTTATTTGTACAGTGTAAAATTTACCAACTAAACTATCCCCTCAGCCTTACTACTTCTGGCTTTTTAGAATAAAATACTTTGTACTTGTATGAAGGTAAATCGATAAAAATATTATTACATTATTTAAAGGTTTTCAATTAAAATCTGTACAAAAAGAGTTAGAGGGTGTGCTGTATATATAGTTTTATATCAACTTGACACACGCTAAAGTCTTCTGAAAGGAGAACATCTCAATTGAGAAAATGTTGCTATATTAGAATGTTTTCTTAATTAGTGACTGATGGGAGCGGCCCAGCCCATTGTGGGTGGTGCCCTCCCTGGTCTGGTGGTCCTGGGCTCTACAAGAAAGCAGTCTGAGCAAGCATGAGGAGCAAGCCAGTGAGCAGCATCCATCCATGGCTTCTGCATCAGCTCCTGCCTCCAGGGTCCTGCTCTGCTTGAGTTCCTGTCCTGCCTGCCTTTGATGATGCACAGTGCTGTGAGAGTGTGAGCTGAATAGAATAGACCTTCTGCTCAACACGCATCTTTGGTTATGATGTTTTGTTTCATCGCAGCAGTTGTAACCCTAAGACAGAGACTGAAGGGGATTCAAGTTTAATAAAATCTGGCCTCTGAATGGATGGACAAATGAGGAAGCACATCATGTCTGCTTATTGTAGATGAGTTCAATGTATTGGTGGGAAAATGTATTTCTTTAGATATCTTTATGTATCATTTTTAAGGAGTCTAGAGAATTTAAAATTTCTAGCTTTGTTGAAACATGATATGCATACATTTCAACATATCAAATTTAAACTAATTTTCTATCAATTGGAACTTATCTTTTAACTTTTATTGGATCAGCTAAATGATATATGTATTCATGTTTATAAGAAAGGACTCGGAGAATAATTACCCTGCTTTAAAAGATTACAAGGGACTATAGTTTTTGCGTGTTTGCTTTCATGAGGGTTTTCCATAGCCTATTTGATGGTAGCTTTTAGTTTGGAATGAGGAATATAGTCATAGTATGTCTTTATGGAAAATGTGCTTTGCTTTACAATGATCCTCTTCATATGTGGTTTTCAGGAATGTATTGTGGTAGAAAGCTGATATTCTCTGTGCCCTTTAAAAAGGTCTCCCAGTGTAGCTAGAATTTCCTTTGCACATGCAGGTTACTAGTACAACCAGCAGAGGGAGCGCGAGTACAATGAAAACGTGCTTTGTTGCCTGATCTAGTTGAACATTTTTGTTTTGTTTTGTTTATTTGAAGATTATTAATTTGGTTTTTTATTCTTTGTTACCCCAAAATAGCAGTGGAATATTTTGCTTTGTCAAACTCCATTCTATGTGCAGATGACATACTCTAAATACCTTGTTGCCTGATTAGGAAGTAGGGACTTGGCAGGAAACTAGTAAGTGCCCTTTTTCTTAGAGAATCTATGACGATTGGCATCAGTGTGACTAAGAGTCACATAGTGGAGGCTCTTAAGTATTATTAATAAAGGAATAGTCATCTAAGAGTGCCCTCAGTGTTTGGGCAATGATACATTTGATTGTCGCTGTTTTGTTTTGGTGAGAGTGGTGACATTCTGTAGCTGTGTTTCCTATGCAGTGTGTGTTTCTCACCATGGCTGTTCTGTGCTTGAAATGAGGTTGAGGAGCTGAACCTTGCTTTCTGTGCTTAATTTTGTCCAAAAGGCTGAGAACTATTAAATTTTGCATTGTAGTAGCTATAAATGGCTGTGAGATTAGTGATCACTATGATGGACACTGCAGTTTTAGACCTGGGTCTTTTGCTGAGCCATCGCAGAACTTGAGCTGAATGGAGAACTGCTGCCATCTTCTCTGTCCAGGTAGTGTGTGGTGGCATGAGTTCTAGGATTGGGTTCTGTGATAAGAGCTGACCAGGTGAAGGGAGACCTTTTGTCTGCTTTTGTGCTGTTCTTGGACATCTCCTTTGTTGATGATCATCCAAGAGCAGTGTAAGAGCAGTGCCGCTTGCTCTTCACTGTCATTCTCTGCCTTCGGAGAAGCTGTCCCTAACAAAAAGACAGCCTTTCATTCATTTATTTGAGCAAAACAACTGTTATTGAATAAATATGAATACTTTGATATATGACTACACCTTTGATGATATCTTGTTTATACTCTTGCTATAAGCGTGCTATGATAACAAGTAGTGAAAACTGTCCCGTAATCATCAAATCACTTCTCATTAGTTCTCACTATAAATAAGCTAAATGTCATTCTTAGGATTTACTAGTGCAGGCCAAGTGGCAGCACCTAGTCCCTGAGATGGAACAACTGTGAAATGGTGCACATGCATTAGGTTTCCCAACTAAGTCAGATTTTGTCATACTTTTCTTTTGCTTCTATTTTAATGAGAAAAGCTTTATAACATTTTTTTCTTACAAACAAGCCTCTTTCATTAAGATATTGTTTTTTATTGTTTTCTATAATAATGGAAAAAGTAACTATACTTACACGTGTATTATAAGCTTTAATTTTAAGGCAACTGGGAATTGTAAGCCAGAGCAATAATGAAACATGCTAATTTAATGGTGTGCCAAAGGTACTTTGTATTTTAAGCTGTTTTAACATAGGGAACAAGAAATATATTTACGGAACCAGGTCATATTCTGACTTTGCTAAGCATTTTTTGACAGTTTTATATTTGTAAATACTGAGTTTTAGTCATTTTTAGACTTCATTTCCCTCCTTCATTTCCTCCCCCTTTTGCTGAAATGTATTTTACCAACAGGCTCCTCCTACCTGATGTTGTTTTTTTCTTTTTGCCACTCTTATGGTTTGTATATGCTTGACCCAGGAAGTGGCACTATTAGGAAGTGTGGCCCTGTTAGAGTAGGTGTGTCACTGTGGGTATGGGCTATAAGACCCACATCCTAGCTGCTTGGAAGCCAGTATTCTGCTAGCAGCCTCCAGATGAAGATGTAGAACTCTCAGCCTCTCAGCTGTCTGTACCATGCCTGCCTGGATGCTGCCATGCTCCTGCCTTGATGATAGTGGACTGAACCTCTGGAGCTGTAAACCAGCCCCAATTAAATATCCTTATAAGAGTTGCTTTGGTCATGGTGTCTTTTCACAGCAGTAAAATTTTAAGACAAAAATGAGTACCAGGAGTGGGACATTGCTATGATAGGCCTGACCATGCTTTTGCTTGGAAGAATGTGGATTTTGGGACTTTGGCTTTGGAAAACAGTGGAATCCTTTAAGTAGGGCTTAATGGTCTATCCTAGAGAGAATATGGGAGACTGTGTGATGAGAGTGATTCAGACTCTGCAGACTCGGCCCAAGAGATTTCAGTGCAGGAGAATTTCAGTATGTGGCATAGAGACTGTTTTTGTGGTATTTAGGTGAAGAATATGTCTGATTTTTGTCCTTGTCTGCCTGAGTGTAAATTGAAGAGATTTAGATTAATTTATTTGAAAAAGAAAGTCTCAAGCCAGCCTAGTACAAATTCTGTTGTGTGGTTATTAAAGTTCACTCTTACGAAGAGTGTTTTAATGCAAAGGAGCAAGCTGAGAAAGGAAAAATACAAAAGACATAGTTCAAGTATTAAAGGGGCACCAGGAAGTAAAATGGAGCTGAATCCTGTGTTCTAGAAGATAACAGATTAAGAGAGTGGGACTTTGGAGAGGGATCTCATACAACTAACTTTAGATCTAGGTGTGGTGGTATACACCTTTGATCCCAGGAGCCAAAGCCAAGCAGATACCTGATTTTAAGGACAGCCTGGGACAGAGCAAGTTCTAGTGAAAAAAAGCTTAAGTCCAGGCATGGTGGCACACACTTTTAATCTCAGAGCCATGCATATCTGAGTTCAAGGTCAATCTACAGAGCAAGTTCCAGGACAGCCAAGCTTATGTGGCAAGGGAGTTGGAAAACAGAAAGCTGGTAATAGGATAAGGGTGAACATATTCCAGCCCCAGCAAGCAGCACAACTCAGCAGCTTTGGCCACATGTCTCTGGCGTTAGAGTCCATAACAGAAGGGACTACTGGGACAATTGATGCTGATTAGCTGGAGCTAAGAAATTAGTGGTGATTAAAAAGAGACCAGAGTATACCAATGCCTGGCAAACATGGAGGTGGAAGCTCACAGTCAGCTATTAGATGGAACACAGGGTTCCCAAGGAAGGAGCTAGAGAAAGTACCCAAGGAGCTGAAGGGGTCTTCAACCCTATAGGTGGAAGAATAACATGAACTAACTAGTACCCCCTGAGCTCATGTCTCTAGCTGCATATATAGAAGAGGATGGCCTNGGGGAAAACCCTTGAAGATATGGGCACAGGGGTAAAATTCCTAAACAGAACACCAATGGCCTGTGCTGTAAGATCACAAATTGACAAATGGGACCTTATAAAATTGCAAAGTTTCTGTAAAGCAAAAGATACTGTCAATAAGACAAAAAGGCCACCAACGGATTGGGAAAGAATTTTTACCAATCCTAAATCTGATAGGAGGCTAATATCCAATATTTACAAAGAGCTCAAGAAGCTGAACTCCAGAAATTCAAATAACCCCATTAAAAAATGGGGTACAGAGCTAAACAAAGAATACTCAACTGAAGAATGCCAAAGGGCTGAGAAGCACCTTAAAAAATGTCCGAAGTCCTTAATCATCAGAGAAATGCAAATCAAAACAACCCTAAGATTCCACCTCACACCAGTCAGAATGGCTAAGATCAAAAATTCAGGTGAGAACAGATGCTGGCGAGGATGTAGAGAAAGAGGAACACTCCTTCATTGCTGGTGGGATTGCAAACTGGTACAACCACTCTGGAAATCATTCTGGCGGTTTCTCAGAAAACTGGACATAGTACTACCAAAAGATCCAGCAATACCTCTACTGGGCATATACCCAGAAGATATTCCAACTGGTAACAAGGACACATGCTCCTCTATGTTCATAACAGCCTTATTTATAATAGCCAGAAGATGGAAAGAACCAAGATGTCCCTCAACAGAGGAATGGATACAGAAAATGTGGTAGATTTACACAATGGAGTACTACTCAGCTATTAAAAACAATGAATTTATGAAATTCTTGAGCAAATGGATGTATCTGGAGGATATCATCCTGAGTGAGGTAACGCAATCACAAAAGAAGTCACTTAATATGCACTCACTGATAAGCGGATATTAGCCCAGAAACCTAAAATAACCAAGATACAATTTCCAAAACACAAGAAAATCAAGAAAGACCAATGCGTGGATACTTCATTCCTCCCTAGAATAGGGATTAAAATATACATGGAAGGAGGTGCAGAGACAAAGTTTGGAGCTAAAATGAAAGGATGGACCATCCAGAGAGTGCCCCACCAGGGTGGTCCATCACATAATCAGCCACCAAATGCAGACACTACTGCATACACCAGCAGGATATTGCTGAAAGGACCCTGATATAACTGTTTCCTGTGAGGCTTTGACAGTCCCTGACAAATATAGAAGTGGATGCTCACAATCATCTATAGGGCAGAACACAGGGTCCCCAATGTAGGAGCTAGAGAGAGTACCCAAGAGCTGTAGGGGTCTGCAACCCTATAGATGGAACAACAATATGAACTAATCAGAACCCCCAGAGCTAATGTCTCTAGCTGCATATGTATTAGAAGATGGCCTAGTTGGCCATTATTAGGGAAGAAAGGCCCTTGGTCTAACAATGTTTATATGGCCCAGTACAGGGGAATGCCAGGGCCAAGTAGTGGGAGTGGGTGGGTAGGGGAGCAGGGCAGGGGGGGGGAGGATATAGGGGACTTATGGAATAACACTTCAAATGTAAATGAAGAAATTGTCTAATAATAAATAAATAAATAATAAAAAAGAGAGAGCCTATGAGAGGCTATAGGTGAAGGCTAGTTGCAGTGGAAGACACCAAAGTATTAGAGATGCCAGTACCATGGAATGTCCACCAAGAACAGCAGCAGCAGTGGAGTGGATCAACCTGAGCTTAGAATGCTACAGAGGGCAGAGCTGAGGAAATGACACCAGCCCATAAGAGGAGCTCAAAAGATCATATGTGGATCCCAGACATTGGAAGAAGAAACTGTGAAGCCGAGGTTGACTTGGAGACTCAAAGATGTCAAAGATGCCAGAGCTGTGGGATACAAGCAGAGGAAAGCTGCTAACAGGGAGTGGAACCAGCCCAGGAGAAAGAAGTTTGTTGCAGTCAACAAAGATGAAAATTGAGTGGAGATCTGAAGACCACTTTGACATCAGACAAGGAAATACAGAGTATGAAGTTTTCTCGGCTGGTTTCCTGTCTTGCTTTGGGGATTACAGTTAAGTGAATGGATGAATCTCAGAAGAGACTTTGAATTTTGAACTTTTAACACTGTTAAGGCTGCTGTAGAATTTGGGGACTTTGGAAGCTGGATTCAGTGTACTTCTTTATTGTGCTTTGGCTAGATATAGCCACCACAGACTCGTGTGTTTGAGCAATCTCATGGGGGCCAGGGAGTGGAATGTGATGATTTCTATATGCTTGGTCTGGGGAGTGGCACTAATAGGAGGTGTGGCCTTGTTCGAGTAGGTGGGCATGGGCTTTAAGACCCTCATCCTAGCTGCTTGAAAGCAAGTCTTCCACTAGCAGCCTTCAGATAAAGATGTAGATCTCTCAGCTCCTCCTGCACCATTCCTGCCTGGATAGACACTGCCATGTTCCCATGTTCCTTTGATGATAATGGACTGAATGAACCTCTAAACCTGTACACCAGCCCCATTTAAATGTACTTATAAGAGTTGCCTTGGTCACGGTGTCTGTTTACTTTTTACTGTTCACCACAGTACAATCCTGAGAAAGCCACTGAGTTTATTCCTGGTTGCTGGAAGGCTGTGAGTGGGCTATCACTCATTCAAACACTCGTAGCTTTCTTATTACTATAAGAACAGTGACACTTCTCTCCCAGAGTCTGTCACAGATCATAGTCTTCAGTGAGGGCTGAAGCATCTTACTTTTTTTTCAATTTTATTAGATATTTTCTTCATTTACATTTCAAATGTTATCCCGGAAGTCCCCTAAACCCTCCCTCATCCCCCTCCCTGCTCCCCTACCCACCCACTCCCACATCTTGGCCCTGGCGTTCCCCTGTACTGGGGCATATAAAGTTTGCATGACCAACAGGCCTCTCTTCCCAATGATGGCCAATTAGGCCATCTTCTGCTACATATGCAGCTAGAGACATGAGCTCTGGGGGTACTAGTTAGTTCATATTGTTCTTCCATCTATAGGGGTGGAGACCCCTTCAGCTCTTTGGGTACTTTCAATAGCTCCTTCCCTGGGAACCCTGTGTTCCATCTAATAGCTGACTGTGAGCATCCACTTCTGTGTTTGCTAGGCACTGGTATAGCTTCACACGAGACAGCTATATCAGGGCCCTTTCAGCACTATCTTGCTGGCGTATGCAATAGTGTCTATGTTTGGTGGCTGATAATGGGATGGATTTCCGGCTGCAGCACTCACTGGTTGGTCCATCCTTTTGTTTCAGCTCCACACTTGATCTCTGTAACTCCTTCAATGTGTGCTTTGTTCCTAATTTTAGGAAGGGGCTAAGTGTCCATCCTTTGATCTTCATTCTTCTAGAGTTTCATGTTTTTAGCAAATTGTATCTTGGGTAATCTAGGTTTCTGGGCTAATATCCACTTATCAGTGAGTACATGTTATGTGAGTTCTTTTGTGATTGAGTTACCTCACTCAGGATGATACCCTCCAGATCCATCCATTTGCCTAGGAATTTCATAAATTCATTGTTTTTAATAGCTATGTAGTACTCCATTGTGTAAAAGTACCATAATTTCTGTATCCATTCCTCTGTTGAGGGACACCTGGGTTCTTTCCAGCTTCTGGCTATTATAAATAAGGCTGCTATGAACATAGTGGAGCATGTGTTCTTATTACCAGTTGAAACATCTTCTGGATATATGCCCAGGAGAGGTATTGCAGGATCCTCTGGAAGTACTATCTCCAATTTTCTGAGGAACCGCCATACTGATTTCCAGAGTGGTTGAACAAGCTTGCAATCCCACCAACAATGGAGTAGTGTTCCTCTCTCTCCACATCCATGCCAGCATCTGCAGTCACCTGAATTCTTCATCTTAGCCATTCTGACTGGTGTGAGGTGGAATCTCAGTGTTGTTTTGATTTGCATTCCCCTTATGATTAAGGATGCTGAACATTTTTTCAGGTGCTTTTCAGCCATTCGGTATTCCTCAGTTGAGAATTCTTTGTTTAGCTCTGTGCCCCATTTTTAATGGGGTTATTTGATTTTCTAGTGTCCACCTTCTTGAGTTCTTTATATATATTAGATATTTGTCCCCTATCTGATTTAGGATTGGTAAAGATCCTTTCACAATCTGTTGGTGGCCTTTTTGTCTTATTGACAGTGTCTTTTGCCTTACAGAAGCTTTGCAACTTTATGAGGTCCCATTTGTCAATTCTTGATCTTAGAGCACAAGCCATTGCTGTTCTATTCAGAAATTTTTCCCCAGTGCCCATATCTTCGAGGCTTTTCCCCACTTTCTCCTCTATAAGTTTCAGTGTCTCTGGTTTTATGTGGAGTTCCTTAAACCACTTAGATTTGACCTTAGTACAAGGAGCTAAGAATGGATCAATTTGCATTTTTCTACATGATAACTGCCACTTTTACCAGCACCATTTGTTGAAAATGCTATCTTTTTTCCACTGGACGCTTTTAGCTCCCTTGTCAAAGATCAGGCGACCATAGGTGTATGGATTCATTTCTGGGTCTTCAATCCTATTCCATTGACTTACCTGTCTGTCACTGTACCAGTACCATGAAGTTTTTATTACAATTGCTCTGTAGTATAGCTTGAGGTCAGGCATGGTGATTCTACCAGAGGTTCTTTTATTTTTGAGAAGAGTTTTTGCTATCCTAGGTTTTTTGTTATTCCAGATGAACTTGCAAATAACCCTTTCTAACTCTGTGAAGAATTGAGTTGGAATCTTGATGGGGATTGCATTGAATCTGTAGATTGCTTTAGGCAAGGTAGCCATTTTGACTGTATTGATGCTGCCAATCCATGAGCATGGGAGATCTTTCCATCTTCTGAGATCTTCTTCAATTTCTTTCTTCAGAGATTTGAAGTTCTTATCATACAGATCTTTCACTTTCTTAGTTAGAGTCACACCAAGATATTTTATATTGTTTGTGAGTATTGTGAAGGGTGTTGTTTCCCTAATTCCTTTCTCAGCCAATTTATCCTTTGTATAGAGAAAGGCCATTGATTTGTCAGTTAATTTTATATCCAGCTACTTCACTGAAGCTGTTTATCAAGTTTAGGAGTTCTCTGGTGGAGTTTTTAGGGTCACTTATATATACTATTATATCATCTGCGAATAGTGATATTTTGACTTCTTCCTTTCCAATTTGTATCCCCTTTACCTCCTTTTGTTATTGAATTGCTCTGGCTAGGACTTGAAGTACTATATTGAATAGGTAGGGAGAAAGTGGGCAGCCTTGTCTAGTCCCTGATTTTAGTGGTATTGCTTCCAGCTTTTCTCCATTCAGTTTGATGTTGGCTACTGGTTTGCTGTAGATTGCTTTTATTATGTTTAAGTATGGCCCTTGGATTCCTGATCTTTCCAAGACTTTTATCATGAATGGGTGTTGGATTTTGTCAAATGCTTTCTCAGCATCTAAAGAGATGATCATGTGGTTTTTATCTTTGAGTTTTTTTATATATTGGATTACGTTGATGGACTTCCGTATATAAAACCATGCCTGGATCCCTGGGATGAAGCCTACTTGGTCAGGATATGTAGGGAGGGGCAGTTGCTCCGGAATGGCAGTTGCTCCGGAATGGCAATTGCTCAGGAATAGCAGTTGCTCAGGAATGGCAGTTGCTCCGGAATGGCAGTTGCTCTGGAATGGCAGTTGCTCAGGAATGGCAATTGCTTAGGAACGGCAGTTGCTCGGGAAAACCCGGGCTCTCTCTTCAGGCCCTCCTCAAGCAATAGCCCCTCCTGAACGGGCAATATGCTAATGAGGTGTGGCTTGTGACACCAATGAATGGGCAATATGCTAATGTGTGTGGCTTGGTGCACCAATCTGCAACCACTATGACACCCTCCCCCCTTCCCTGGGAGAGTATAAAAGCAGCAGCTCTGCTGCTGTCCAGAGTCCCAGGAATCAACTAGCAAGGTGCTCCTGAATAAAGCTGACTGAGAAGATCCCGGTGGTGGCGTGACTTTCTTGCTGGTCGATGGAGGCAGGGAGGCGCGCCGCAAGTGGTGCGGAGAACCTGGGAACCGAAGATGATCTGAAGAAGATCTTTGTGGGATCTGAACTGAAGAAGATCTTCGTGGGATCTGAACTGAAGAAGATCTTCGTGGGATCTGAACTGAAGAAGATCTTCGTGGGATCTGAACTCTTCAGAAACTGAAGATTATCTTCGTGGGATCAGAACTCATCAGCTACGGAGTGGCGGTACCGGTAAACTTCCCGGAATATTTTAGAGAGGTTATGCTTCCCTAGACAGCAAAGGGGAGGCTAGAACCTATTCTTAAAAAATTAAGGGGGAACAAGAAAAGGGGATTTACCCCTCTCAAGGATAAAGTTCCCTGGTAAATGGGACAAGAAAAAGTTCTCGGGTAAGAGACAATAAAGAAAAGGAGTGATCTTTAGCCCTTTATAAAGGTCTCAGATACGAGACAATAAGGTTCTTGGGTAAGAGACAATAAGGTTCTCAAGTAAGAGACAATAAGGTTCCCAGTAAGGGACGAGGCAGAGTAAGTATAAAGTTCCCAGGTAAATGGGACAAGAGAAAGTTCTTGGGTAAGAGACATAAAAAAAAAGGAGTGCAATTAGAAAAGGAGTAAGTAACCATGGGCACTTCTCATTCGCACACAATTTTTTTGGCTCTTCAGGAGATGCTTATATCAAAAAATTTTAAAAATCAAACAATTCACCATTGAAAGGTTTTTGAAGGAGTGTGATACCGTGGCCCCTTGGTTTGCGGTATCGGGGAGTCTTACTGTTCTCTGCTGGGACAAACTTGGCAGAGACCTAGATTTTGCCTGGAATCAGGGCACATTGAAAGCAGGTGTGAAACTAGTGTGGATGCTATGGTTTTTCTTAGGATTTTTGGAACCAGTAAATCTTTGCAATTGCCATCCACAGTCATGGAAAAGGAATGTTTTGTTTAATGTGTCTTTGAAGGGTAGCTTTTGTGCTCCTATAAAAAGAGCCCATGTGGGATGCATAAGATGGTTTCTTTGGTATCAGGATGGAGTCCTGTGGCTTATCCAAATATGGGCATCCCACAAGTAAAGCAGCACTTCCTCAATCTAGGTGGACTGCTCGATGCAGAGCTTAAAGAGAGTGGCTGTTTACCTGGACAGGATGTTAAGATTAATATCTATAGCTTTTTGAGATTATTTAGGAGTCAAAGTAGGAGCAAAACAGATAGTGCCACAAAAGGTAGAGTTTAAGAAGGATAATTTGAGGACTTTAAATGATTTCCAAAGATTATTAGGTGACATTAATTGGATTCGATGTTACCTGAAGATGCCAAATTATGAATTAAAACCTTTCCATTACTATCTCTGTTTAATCCGGCTCATGGCTAGGTCCAGACCCGGTTATTTCACAGTCCCGGGGAGCGGTTTGTGTTTTTTCCTAGGGACAAAGAACCAATTTGGATACCGAGACACTGATAGGAAGAGTGCCCCCTCCCTTGGAAGACGCAGCAGGGAGTTGTCGGAGTATCTTCAAGGGAATTGGTCTGCAGAGGCAGAACGACTGTTCCGGAAGCTCCTTATCCAGATTTCCATCCTGAATGGCACCAGAGTCGACCCTGTCACCTTGAGAGACGTCACTTCTTGGCTGTCCAATGCCTTTTCCTTTTCTAAAGAATGGGCTGGGATGCTACTTTGGGGTGTCCTGGTGTTTGCTGGTTGTGTACTTTGCCTCTGGTTGTTATGTTGTATGAGATGCACTCAGGCCCGACAGAAAGCTGTCGTTATTCAAGCCCTGATGGCCATAGACGAGGGCATTTCACCCGAGTTCTGGTTGGTCTCTCTTAAAAGTCTGTAATGATTTTCTAGCAGACTGGTTTGCTGATACTTCCCCGGTTTAGGGACAGACCTGATGACTTCCACTATACCACCTCAAAGTATGACGGAGTAAGGAAACTCAATTTTGCTGACAGAGTGTCACAATACAGTGCAGGGGATGTTCCATACAGGATAGATTCCTCGAGAGCATGTCAAATTGCATGGAGGTTTCGTGTCATCCTGACCTATCCTCCCCCTGATGATTGCACAAACAATTTGACCTCTGTTACAGCCAAGTCCACCAGCAACATGCTGGTTGCATCTCCTCCTACTCCAGATCTCTGCAGAGACAGACTGGTGGTCGTGTCTGATGGTAGCCCGATTTCCTATCAGTCACTTTTCAAAGGCTGCTCCCTCAGGCCCGAGTGTTCGCTGACCAGATCTGCAGGACTTCATATTTAATTAATAAAGAGGGGGGAGATGTAGGGAGCGGCAGTTGCTCTGGAATGGCAGTTGCTCCGGAATGGTAGTTGCTCCGGAATGGCAGTTGCTCAGGAATGGCAGTTGCTCCGGAATGGCAGTTGCTCAGGAATGGCAGTTGCTCAGGAATAGCAGTTGCTCAGGAATGGCAGTTGCTCCGGAATGGCAGTTGCTCAGGAATGGCAGTTGCTCAGGAATGGCAGTTGCTTAGGAACGGCAGTTGCTCGGGAAAACCCGGGCTCTCTCTTCAGGCCCTCC
The DNA here is from genome assembly GCA_902729485.2 of Mus minutoides. NCBI lineage: Eukaryota > Metazoa > Chordata > Mammalia > Rodentia > Muridae > Mus > Mus minutoides. Next base: position 3,852,206 of record LR749527.1, read on the forward strand.
TCAAGCAATAGCCCCTCTCAAACGGGCAATATGCTAATGAGGTGTGGCTTGTGACACCAATGAATGGGCAATATGCTAATGTGTGTGGCTTGGTGCACCAATTTGCAACCACTATGACACCCTCCCCCCTTCCCTGGGAGAGTATAAAAGCAGCAGCTCTGCTGCTGTTCCGGGTCCCGGGAATCAACTATCAAGGCGCTCCAGAATAAAGCTGACTGAGAAGATCCCGGTGGTGGCGTGACTTTCTTGCTGGTCGATGGAGGCAGGGAGGCGCGCCACAAGGATAGATGATCGTTTTGATGTGTTCTTGGATTCGGTTAGCGAGAATTTTATTGAGTATTTTTGCATCGATATTCATAAGGGAAATTGGTCTGAAGTTCTCTATCTTTGATGTGTCTTTGTGTGGTTTAGGTATCAGAGTAATTGTGGCTTCATAGAATGAATTGGGTAGTGTACCTTCACTTTCTATTCTGTTGAATAGTTTGAGAAGAACTGGAATAAGGTCCTCTTTGAAGGTCTGATAGAACTCGGCACTAAACCCTTCTGGTCCTGGGTTTTTTTTTGGTTGGGAGACTATTAATGACTGCTTCTATTTCTTTAGGAGATATAGGACTGTTTAGGTCATTAATCTGATCCTGATTTAACTTTGGTACATGGTATCTGTCTAGAAATTTGTCCATTTCATCCTGATTTTCCAAATTTTTTTGAATATAGCCTTTTGTAGAAGAATCTGGTGGTGTTTTGGATTTCCCCAGGATCTGTTGTTATATCTCCCCTTTCATTTCTGATTTTGTTAATTAGGATGCTGTCCCTGTGCCCTCTAGTGAGTCTGGCTAAGGGTTTATCGATCTTGTTGACTTTCTCAAAAAACCAGATCCTGGTTTTATTGATTCTTTGAATAGTTCTTTTTGTTTCCACATGGTTGATTTCACCCCTGAGTTTGATTATTTCCTGCCGTCTACTCCTCTTGGGTGAATTTGCTTCCATTTGTTCTAGAGTTTTTAGGTGTGTGGTCAATCTGCTAGTGTATGCTCTCTCCAGTTTCTTTTTGTAGGAACTCAGAGCTATGAGTTTACCTCTTAGGAATGCTTTCATTGTGTCCCATAAGTTTGGGTATGTTGTGGCTTCATTATCATTAAACTCTAGAAAGTCTTTAATTTCTTTATTTCTTCCTTGACCAAGGTATCTTTGAGTAGAGTGTTGTTCAGTTTACATGTGAATGTTGGCGTTCTGTTATTTATGTTGTTATTGAAGATCAGCCTTAGTCCTTGGTGATCTGATAGGATGCATGGGATAATTTCTATATTTTTGTATCTGTTGAGGCCTGTTTTGTGGCCAATTATATGGTCAATTTTGGACAAGGTGCCATGAGGATCTGAGAAGAAGGTATATCCTTTTGTTTTAGGATAAAATGTTCTGTAGATATCTGTTAAATCCATTTGTTTCATAGCTTGTGTTAGTTTCACTGTGTCTCTGTTTAGGTTCTGTTTCCAGGATCTGTCCATTGGTGAGAGTGGGGTGTTGAAGTCTCCCACTATTATTGTGTGAGGTGCAATGTGTGCTTTGAGCTTTATTAAAGTTTCTTTAATGAATGTGGCTGCCTTTGCATTTGGAGCATAGATATTCAGAATTGAGAGTTCCTTTTGGAAGATTTTACCTTTGATGAATATGAAATGCCTTCCCCTCCTTGTCTTTTTTGATAACTTTGGGTTGAAAGTCAATTTTATTCGATATTTAAATGGCTACTCCAGCTTGTTTCTTCAGACTGTTTGCTTGGACAAATGTTTTCTAGCCTTTCACTCTGACGTAGTGTCTGTCTTTTTTTTCCTGAGGTGTGTTTCCTGTAGGCAGCAAAATGTTGGGTCCTGTTTGTGTAGCCAGTCTGTTAGTCTGTGTCTTTTTATTGGGGAATTGAGTCCATTGATATTAAGACATATTCAGGAAAAGTAATTGTTCCTTCCTATCATTTTTGTTGTTAGAGTTGGGATTCTGTTCTTGTGGCTGTCTTCTTTTAGGTTTGTTGAAGGATTACTTTCTTGTTTTTTCTAGGGCATAGTTTCCATCCTTGTATTGGTGCTTTTCTGTTATTATCCTTTGAAGGGCTGGATTTGTGGAAAGATATTGTGTGAATTTGATTTTGTCATGGAATACAATATTTCTGGTTTCTCCATCTATGGTAATTGAAAGTTTTGCTGGGTATAGTAACCAGCTGGCATTTGTGTTCTCATATTGTCTGCATAATATCTGTCCAGGATCTTTTGGCTTTCATAGTCTCTGGTGAGAAGTCTGGAGTAATTCTGATAGGCCTGCCATTATTTGTTACTTGACATTTTTCCCTTACTGCTTTTAATATTCTGTCTTTATTTAGTGCATTTGTTGTTCTGATTATTATGTGTCGGGAGGAATTTCTTTTCTGGTCCAGTCTGTTTGGAGTTCTGTAGGCTTCTTGAATGTTTATGGGTATCTCTTTCTTTAGGTATGGAAAGTTTTCTTCTATAATTTTGTTGAAGATATTTGCTGGCCCTTTAATTTGAAAATCTTCATTCTCATCTACTCCTATTATCCGTTGGTTTGGTCTTCTCATTGTGTCCTGGATTTCCTGGATATTTTGAGTTAGGATCTTTTTGTGTTTTGTGTTTTCTTTGACTGTTGAGCCTATGTTCTCTATGGAATCTTCTGCACCTGAGATTCTTTCTTCCATCTCTTGTATTCTGTTGCTGATGCTTGTATCTATGGTTCCTGATTTCTTTCCTAAGGTTTCTATCTCCAGGATTATCTCCTTTTGGGTTTTCTTTATTGTTTCTAGTTCCATTTTTAGGTCCTGGATGGTTTTCTTCAATTCCATCTCCTTTTTGGTATTGTTTTCCTGAATCTCTCTAAGGGATATTTTTGTTTCCTCTTTAAATGCTTCTAGTTGTTTACCTGTGTCTTCCTGTAATTCCTTCTTAAAGTCCTTCATCATCATCATGAGAAGTGACTTTTGATCCATGTCTTCCTTTTCTGGTGTGATGGTGTATCCAGGACTTGCCATGGTGGGAGAATTTGGTTCTGATGATGTCAAGTAACCCTGGTTTCTGTTGCTTCTGTTATTACACTTGCCTCCTGCCATCTGATTATCTCAGGTGCTTGCTGTCCTCAGTATAACTGATTGGAGCCTGTGCTTCTTATAATCCCAGTTGATTCTGGACTCCTCTGAATCCAGCTTATACTGTGAACCTTTGATTGTGGGCTCCTGTGTACCTGATATTCTGGGAGTGCCTGAGATCTTGGCAGTCAAGTTCCATTGAGATCCTGTAATGCTGGTGTGACCCACCTCCTGTTACCCTGGGATACTGTTGTCCTAATATCCTGGGCATGTTACAAGGCCTGGGAGTGGTGTCTCCTTTGAGGAGCTTGGAGCTGTCTGGTCAGTGGTCCCAAGATCGCATATAGTCCTCTAGGGACCGTGGGGGTGTGAGCAAACTGTATGCCCAAGGTAACAGGGCACTGGCACAGAAGGGACCTCTGCTCCTTGTCTAGCAGATCCTCTATTTCCCCAGTGCTGTCCCAGTTCTAGCGCGATTAGATTGGAACTGGTGTTGTGCTCCACTCACCGGTGGTCCCAAGTTCGTGTGGGGTGTCCTCTAGGGATTGTTGGGGAGTGCACAGAATGTGCACCCAAGGAAACCGGGCACTGGCGGGGACCGGAAGGAACCTCTGCTCCTTGTCTAGCTGATCCTCTATTTCCCCAAGTGCTTTCCCAGACCTCGCGTAATTAGATTGGAACCGATGTTGTGCTCCATTCACTGGTGGTCCCCAGATCGCATGGGTAGTCCTCTAGGTGCGGTTGGGGAGTGCACAGACTGTGTGCCCAAGGAAACCCGGGCGCTGGCAGAGACCGGAAGGGACCTCTCAGCATCTTACTTTTTTTTTTTTAGTTTTTCGAGACAGGGTTTCTCTGTAGAGCCCTGGCTGTCCTGGAACTCACTTTGTAGACCAGGCTGGCCTCGAACTCAGAAATCCGCCTGTCTCTGCCTCCCGAGTGCTGGGATTAAAGGCGTGCGCCACCACGCCCGGCTCGGCATCTTACTTTTTAACTTTAGCTAATCTTTTTTATTTCTAATAATGTTTTCTTAGAAACTTTAAAAATACACATGTTATTGGTGGCTACTTTTTATAAAAATGTTATCTGATGCTTTACTGGTATTAAAAATTGTTGCTATTTATTTTGTAGTAATTTTTTTATTTTGCAGTATATTCAAGAAAAGACTATTCTGCAGATGGTGTATGATATTAGAGAGATACTCAGATGAATGAAATGACATACGTCTAAAGTTAGGAATCATTATAGCTGTTGGTCACTTGTAGTTCAGGTATTCTGTGGCTTACAGCTGTGCCACGTATGCGTGTATGCAAGCCCCAGTGTGTACAAACCACATGTCCTGGAAGTCTGCAGAGGAATGAAAGAGCTAACACTGCTCTTCTCTAAGTCCAGTTACAGTATATTCTGACTCTTTAGCCCTGAGATGAAGGAAAACACTGGCCTGTGTTCATGCTAATCCTGTCCTTGCTTCTTTTAAACTCCCTCTTTCCTTTCCACCAACGTCCTCCTCTTCAGTTCTTCTCATACACTATGTATTGAGATTTGTTTTTTGCTGTTTTCAGATTAATCACCTTAAGAGTTTAGCTATAGTTAATTCTTTTTCTCATAGTAAACTTTTAAAACCAAAGTGTACATATACAGCAGGCCACACAGAATATAATGTACACACAATGTGATACATCACATTATAAAGCCTAATGAAGTTTTACAAAATTAGAACTTCTATACAATCACATCACAGACCAAAACAGAGATCACAGCCAGCTCACCTGACCAACCCCCTCTACTGCGTGAAGTCGTATATCACTGATTCCCCAAAGGTAGGCACTACTAGGATTATTTCACAAGAGATTAGTATGAAGGTTTTTGTTGTTGTTGTTTTCTTGTTTCTTTGTTTTGTTTTTCGAGACATGGTTTCTCTGTGTAGCTTTGGCTGTCCTAGAACTCTGTAGATTAGATTGGCCTTGAGCTGACAGAGATCTACCTGCTTCTGCCTCCAGAGTGCTGGAATTAAAGGTGTGCGGCATCATAGCCCAGCATCTGAACTTTAAAAAACAAGCAAACAAGCAGGCAAGCAAGCAAGCAAACAAACAAACAAGCAAAAACCCTCATATAGTATGTTCATTTTAGTTTCTAGCTCCCTTTGCTCTGAGTTATTGTACTTAGCAATAGATCTTTTATTGCTCTGTGAATATATCACTTTTTATCTATATTTGCTCTTTGTTGTTAAATTTTTGTATTATTCCTAGTTTTTATTTACTACAGATAGTACTGTTGTAAACATTCCTTTTCAGTCTTTACAGTTTCCATATATGCCTGTATGCTTTGTGTTGTATTTTGACTTAGATAGTGCCAATGAGCTTTCTAAGGTGTCATAATGATTTATAGTTCCACTAGCAGGATTTGAAACATTGTGAGGTTTTCATCCTTGCTCATACTTTGTTGGTTTTTATTTTAATTTTAGTCGTTTTGGAGTTGTGGACATGTAGTTTCAGTTAACAATGTCCTTCATCCCTAAAGACAGTGAACAGTTTATTCATGTTTACCATTTGAATTTCCTCTTTTTGTGAAATTCTTGCTCCAGGCTTTACTTTTTTCTAAACATAAAAATTGTCTTTTCCTACTGTTTTTTTGTCTTTATAAATTCAGAATATGCAGGTTTTGTTGGATAGGATAATAGGACCTATTGGGCTGGGAGACGGCTTCTTGGTAAAGCACTTGCTGCACCATCATGAAGTTGAGCTGAGTTGATCCCTAGCACCTGTCCAGAGAAATTCAGGTTTAGTAGAGTGTTGTAATGTACACACCATGGGGTGCTGTGGTGGGGAGACAGATGGCAGTGGACACAGATGGACCCCTGGGGGATTGCTGGCCAGCCAGTGTACTCAATGGTAAGCTCAAGGTCACTGAGACATTTCCTCAGAAAATAAGGTGGTGTGTAGCAGAGAAAGACACATGATGCCAGTTCTGCATTGGCACATGTGTGTACTGCAGATGTGCACACCTACACCACCACACCACACCACACCACACCACACCACACCAAACACAAATTCCTTTTCTCACCTTGACAGCTGCATTTTCATCTTCATGGGGGGGGGAGGTTCTTACTACATTTGATGTTGTCTTGACCCAACTGTGTTTGGTTAGAACAGAACTTAATGGCTTACAATTCTGGGAGGCTAACAAATGTCATGTCAAGATGCTGGCACCGTGAAAAAGCTGCTTTGCTATGTCATCTGTGGTAGAATGTAAGAAGGGGAAGGAGAGAGGGAGAGGGGGAAAGAGAGAGAGGAGGAGGGGATCTAAGCTTGCTGTTTTATAGCAAATCTATTCCTACTAAAAGGACAAACCAACTCATGACATAGAGTCCCCATAGCCTAATTATTCAACTACATTAACTGGTAACATTATTCCAGAGACAACATTTATCATGAATTTAGGAGAGGGAGAGCATTAAACTATCCATTGAACAATCATCATGGGATGTAGTTTTGTTAGTGGTGTCTATTTTTGTGTTGTATTTGAGATTATCCCTGAGATCATGGGAATGGTTATCTGTGATATTTTCTAGAAACTTTCTTGCTTTTTCTTTTTTTATTTAGATATGTGATAAGTTTGGACTTGATCTATATATATGAGGTAGTGATCATAGCTAATCTCCTGAATTGTCATCAAGATTTTCATTTGATCTGGCATTGTTTTTTTTTAAAGCTATTCTTTCCTCATTGCTTAATGCTGTTTTTTGGAATCAAGGAATTTTACTTGTGTGGGTTGTTTCTCACCTGTAGATTTTTCTGTTTGTCTTTGTGTTAATGCTATAGTGATTCAAGTGCTTGGAATTGAACCCAGGTCCTACGACCTGCTGGAAATGTGCTCCACTATTGGTTGAGCTATAGCTCTACCTGCTGCTATGAACAAGACTGGTGTTTGTGTTTGTGTTTGTGTGTGTGTGTGTGTGTGTGTGTGTGTGTGTGTGTGTATTTATATCCATAAATGTATGAATGTTTGCATGCATGTGGAGGTCACAGGTCAATGTTGGTTTTCATCCTCAAATTTATAGGATCTACAATGACCTTGGAGACAAAGTAAAATTGCCACAGTGCTTTAAGTAATGTGGCTTTAAAACAATTCCAGAGATTCTGTTACCGTTTGTAGCTTTGTCTTCTTCTTCAAGATTACCTGCATTTTTTTCATTTTTTATTAGATATTTTCTTTATTTACATTTCAAACGCTATCCTGAAAGTACTCTATACCCTCCCCCCATGCTGCTCCCCTACCCACCCACTCCGACTTCTTGGCCCTGGTGTTCCCCTGTATTGGGGCATATAAAGTTTGCAAGACCAAGGGCCCTCTCTTTCCAATGATGGCCTACTAGGCCATCTTCTGCTACATAAGCATCTAGAGATACGAGCTCTGGGGGGTACTGGTTAGTTCATATTGTTGTTCCACCTATAGGGTTGCAGACCTCTTCAGCTCCTTGGATACTTTCTCTAGCTCCTCCATTGGGGCCCCTGTGTTCCATCCTATAGATGACTGTGAGAATACCATTCTGTCTTTGCCAGGCACTGGCATAGCCTCACTCAAGATAGCTATATCAGGGTCCTTTCAGCAAAATCTTGCTGGCATATGCAATAGTGTCTGGGTTTGGTGGTTGATTATGGGATGGATCCCCGGGTTGGGTAGTCTCTGGATGGTCCATTCTTTCATCTTAGCTCCAAACTTTGTTTCTGTGACTCCTTCCATGGGTGTTTAATTCCCTATTCTAAGGAGGAATGAAGTATCCACATTTTGGTCTTCCTTCTTGATTTTTCTTGTGTTTTGCAAATTGTATCTTGAGTATTCTAAGTTTCTGGGCTAATATCCACTTATCAGTGAGTGCATATCAAGTGACTTCTTTTGTGATTGGGTTACCTCACTAAGGATGATATCCTCCAAATACATCCATTTGCCCAAGAATTTCATAAATTCATTGTTTTTAATAGCTGAGTAGTACTCCATTGTGCAAATGTACCACATTTTCTGTATCCATTCCTCTGTTGAGGGACATCTGGATTCTTTCCAGCTTCTGGCTATTATAAATAAGGCTGCTATGAACATAGTGGAGCATGTGTCCTTATTACCAGTAGGAGCATCTTCTGGGTATATGTCCAGGAGAGGTATTGCTGGATCTTCCAGTAAGTAGTACTATGTCCAATTTTCTGAGAAACCGCCAGACTGATTTCCAGAGTGATTGTACCAGCTTGCAATCCCACCAACAATGGTAAAGTGTTCCTCTTTCTCCACATCCTCGCCAGCATCTGCTGTCACCTGAATTTTGGATCTTAGCCATTCTGACTGGAGTGAGGTGGAATCTCAAGGTTGTTTTGATTTGCATTTCCCTGATGGTTAAGGATGTTGAACATTTTTTTCAGGTGCTTTTCAGCCCTTTGGTATTGCTCACTTGAGAATTCTTTGTTTAACTCTGTACCCCATTTTTAATGGGGTTATTTGAATTTCTGGAGTCCAGCTTCTTGAGCTCATTGTATATATTGGATATTAGTGCCCTATCAGATTTAGAATTGGTAAAAATACTTTTCCAATCTGTTGGTGGCCTTTTTGTCTTATTGACAGTGTCTTTTGCCTTACAGAAGCTTTGCAATTTCTTGGAGTCCCATTTGTCAATTCTTGATCGTACAGCCCAAACCACTGCTGTTCTGTTTAGGAATTTTCCCCTGTGCCCATATCTTTGAGGCTTTTACCCACTTTCTCCTCTATAAATTTCAGTGTCTCTGGTTTTATGTGGAGTTCTTTGATCCACTTAGACTTGAGATTTGTATAAGGAGATAAGAATGGATCAATTTGCATTTTTCTACATGATAACCGCCAGTTGTACCAGCACCATTTGTTGAAACTGCTTTCTTTTTTCCACTGGATGGTTTTAGCTCCCTTGTCAAAGATCAAGTGACCATAGGTGTCTGGATTCATTTCTGGGTCTTCAATTCTCTTCCATTGATCTACCTGTCTGTCGCTGTACCAACATGCAGTTTTTATCACAATTGCTCTCTAGTACAGGTTGAGGTCAGGGATGGTGATTCCACCAGAGGTTCTTTTATTATTGAGAATAGTTTTTGCTATCCTAGGTTTTTTATTATTCCAGATGAATTTGCAAATTGCCCTTTCTAATAACTCAGTGAAGAATTGAGTTGGAATTTTAATGGGGATTGCATTAAATCTGTAGATTGTTTTTGGCTGGATAGGCATTTTTACTATATTAATCCTGCCAATCCATGAGCTCTTTCCATCTTCTGAGATCTTCAATTTCTTTCTTTAGAGACTTGAAGTTCTTATCATACAGATCTTTCACTTCCTTAGTTAGAATCACACCAAGTTATTTTATATTGTTTGTGACTATTGTGAAGAGTGTTGTTTCCCTAATTTCTTTCTCAGTCCGTTTATCCTTTGTGTAGAGAAAGGCCATTGATTTGTTTGAGTTAATTTTATATCCAGCTACTGCACTGAAGCTCTTTATCAGGTTTAGGAGTTCTTTGGTGGAATTTTTATGGTCACTTAGATATACTACCATATCATCTGAAAATAATGATATATTGACCTCTACCTTTCCAAATTGTATCCCCCTTGACCTCCTTTTGTTGTCTAATTTATCTGGCTAGGACTTGAAGTACTATATTGAATAGGTAGGGAGAAAGTGGGCAGCCTTGTCTAGTCCATGATTTGAGTGGGATTTCTTTGAGTTTCTCTCCATTTAGTTTGATGTTGGCCACTGGTTTGCTGTAGATTGCTTTTATTATGTTTAGGTAAGGGCCTTGAATTCCTGAGCTTTCCAAGACTTTTATCATGAATGGGTGTTGGGGATTTTGTCAAATGTTTTCTCAGCAACTAACAAGATGATCATGTGGTTTTTGTCTTTGAGTTTGTTTATATAGTGAATTATGTTGATGGATTTCCGTATATTAAACCATCCCTGCCTCCCTGGGATGAAGCCTACTTGGTCATGATGGATGATCGTTTTGATGTGTTCTTGGATTCAGATTGTGAGGATTTTATTGAGTATTTTTGCATCAATATTCATAAGGGAATTTGGTCTGAAGTTCTTTTTCTTTGTTGGATCTTTGTGTGGTTTAGGTATCAGAATAATTGTGGCTTTATCGAATGATTTGGGTATAAATTCTCACCGCTCAGCAAATCTTTTTTCAGTACATGGCAAGTCCCCCAGAACACACAGCTGGTCAACATTCAGAGACCAACTGACAGTTTAGCTCCTGACCTCAGTGGGTACATCTGTCACACAGCCTCTGATGAAGCTCAGGGAGCATCATGGCAGAGGGCTGGGAAGACAGAGGCCCGAATGACTGCTCTGAGGTAGTTTCTTCTGAATACTGCAGAGAAACTGCATGGCACTATGGCCATACCCACTGCAGTCTTTTCTCAAGAGCAAGATCTCCAGCTGAGTTTTTTGTTTCTTGGTGAGATTGACTTTGATTTCTTCTGGAAATCCTTTGGTTATCTCTGGAATCAAAACCAGACAGGCCTTCAGTTTCCACCGTGTTCGTCCCAGTCAAAGCTGGCATCTGAAAGTCAGATTTCAGGCTTCCCTTCTGTACACATTCTTTTCTTTTTTTTTCTTTCCTTTCTATCCCCCTGTCTCTGTCTGTCTGTCTGTCTGTCTCTGGCAGTGTTTCTCACCTAGTTAACTTCATCTGTCAACTTCATACATTGATACAGCCCAGGATTATTTGAGGGAGTGTCACCTTGATCAGATTGGCCTGTGACATGTATTTGACACATTTGCTTGATTGCAAGCTAAGGGCCCAGCTTTCTGTTTGCCACCTTCCCCAGGCAGGATGGTTCAGACTGTATAAGAAAGCAAGGATTACAAGCTAGGGAGCGAGCCAGGAAGCGGAGGTGACCTCCATAGTTGCTGCTTTAGTCCTTGTCTTCAGGTTTCTACCTTGAGTTTCTCTCTTGACCTCCTCAAAGCTGGACTGTGACCTGGAAGTGTAAGATAAAATAAAATTTCCTACCTAAGTTACTTTTGGTTATGGTGTTTATCACAGCAACAGAAAGCAAACTAGAACAATTTCCAGCTGAGACTGATCTGGAATTTTGTAGCCCAGGCTGGCCTTAAATTCATGGTGATTTTCCTGCTTTAGGCTTTGTAGCTCTGGAATTACAGTCATATCCACCATGCCCAGGTCTGTCTATATGTAAACTAGAATGGTATTTTATTACTATATTTTAAAAATTGGGCCACCAGTGGTAGTGTACACCTTTAATCCCAGCACTCGGGAGGCAGAGTCAGACAGATTTCTGAGTTCCAGGCCAGCCTGGTCTACAAAGTGAGTTCCAGGACAGCCAGGGCTATACAGAGAAACCCTGTCTCGAAAAACCAAACAAAATAAAAATTGTATTCATTTCTATTTTGTTTTCTCCTTTTGGAATTTGTAATATTCCAGTATGAGAGCTGCACTGTCTTCCTTGCTGTCACTTTGTCCTGTATTTTGAAACCAGAAGTTACATGCCTTGAGCTTTGCTTGCTTTCCTCCATATGGCTTTAATTATATATGATCTGTTTGGTTCTATGTAGATTTTAGGATTATTTTTTATTTTTCTATGAGAAAAGCAATCAAAATTTTGATGTGTATTGCTTTGAGTAGTATAAATCTTTTAACAACATCAATTTTTCAAGCCCATGAACATGGAAAACCTTTTTATTTATTTGTGTTTTTTATTAGTGTTACATAGTTCTGGCATACATTTATTTTGTCACATCAATTTCTAGATATTCTACTCTATTTTGATATTGTTATAAACAAGTTCATCTCTCTCCTTTTCCCTCTTAGTTCTTCTTCTTCTTCTTTTTAGATATTTTCTTCATTTACATTTTAAATGCTATCCCGAAAGTCCCCTATACCCTTCCTCTTCCCTGCTCCCCTGCCCACCCACTCCCACTTCTTGGCCCTGGCATTCCCCTGTACTGGGGCATATAAAGTTTGCAAGTCCAAGGGGCCTCTCTTCCCTTGATGGCCGACTAGGCCATCTTCTGCTACATATTCAGCTAGAGACATGAGCTCTGGTGGGTACGGGTTAGTTCATACTGTTGCTCCACCTATAGGGTTGCAGACCCCTTCAACTCCTTGGGTACTTTCTCTAGCTCCTCTATTGGGGGCCCTGTGTTCCATCCAATAGGTGACTGTGAGCATCCACTTCTGTATTTGCCAGGCACTGGCATAGCTTCACAAGAGACAGCTATATCAGGGTCCTTTCAGCAAACTCTTGCTGGCGTATGCAGTAGTGTCTGCGTTTATTGGCCCTCTTAATTCTTTTTTTTTTTTCAGACAGGGTATTGCTGCTGCACAGATAGTCCACATTATTCTTTAGCTTGCCACATGGCCCAGGCTGACCTTGAACTTGTATTGCTCCTGCCCTCCCTCCCTCATGCATGACACAGATCCTGCAGGTTTTATATTTTCAGGAAGTTTTTCATTTTATATAAGGTATCCAATATGCCATATGATTGATGGCAGTATTCTCTGGAAAACGTTCTCATTTCTGATAAACTGATCGTGGCATCTCCTCCTTTGTTCCTGGTTTAGTTGAGCCCGATCTGTACCTCACTGCCTGTAGCTAACTGTGTCAGTTGGTTGATCTTCGCAGAAGATTGACTCTTGGCGTTGTTGAGGTTTCTATAATCATTTTTTAAAATCTTTGCTCTAATCTTAATATTTTCTATTTGTAGGATTTAGGCTCAGTTTTTTTACCCTAATTTTTGAAGGTTTAAACTTAGGTTGTTGATTTTTCTTCATTTTTTAGACTTGTATAGCTATAACTTTTCTTCGAGGCATTGCTCTCACTTTATATTGTACATTTTATTATGTTATAATTTTCAGTTGTTTCTGTGTTTTCTAAATTTGCTTATTTTGTCTTTGATCCATTGGTTAAAGTGTATTGTTTAATTTCTCATTTTTGCATTTAGCATGGCCATTCTGTGAAGTGCTTTCTGATGGTTTATAGTTCCTTTCTTAATTTCTTCTTTTTATTGCCTTTCTTTGTGATTGATTTGATTATTTTTGGTTTGCTTGGATTGTTTTTATTTATATTTTATATATTTACTACATTAAAAATTATGTTATTATACAACTTGCATAAATCATGTTTTAGTAATAATGGGCAACAGTAGTCCATTTATCCAGTTTCACTTTCCACAGTTTCAGTCACAGTGAACTGTAGTATGAGAGTATTAGTTAGAAAATTCCAGAGATAGCTATAAAGATGGCTCAGTGGTTAAGAAAATTCCAGAGATAAGTCATCCATGTTTTGTGCATTGTACTTGTTCTGGGTGGTACAGTGCAATCCTGTGTGTTTGCTCCATCTCCACAGGGATGCTCTTTGTTCAGAATGTGGTGTGTTTGGTGCGCCCCAGTACTTAGTGGTTGTGTCTCTTATTAGTACAGTACATACGGATTTAGTGCTGCTCACTGCTGAAGTCTCTGCTGGGAAGGGGTTAGAAGGAATGTGTTTATTTTAAGCCTGTGATAACAACTTTGATGAATACAAGAACTCTTTACCCCTATTCCCTCCACACATCTTATTAATGTCCCCATTTTTACCCTTTAATATTTGATACCATTAACAAATGACTGTTGCTTTAGTTATTTTTAAAATGTATGTGTTTATACTGAATTTGAATGTTAAAATTGTATTAATGGACTGATCTTTATTTGCCTGTGCAATTGTCTTTACTAATGGGCTTTACACTTACATGCTTATTCATGTTGCTAATTACTTTACTCTCCTTTGACTTGGGGACATCCCTGCAGCATTTCTTTTGAATCAAGTCTACTGACAGTGCACTCCTTCAGTTTGTGACTGAAGCAGGGAAATGCTTTCTTTTTTAGAGCAAAGCTTTGCAGGACATAAAATTATGGTAGCCTTTTTTTTTCTCTTTCAGTCCTTTGACTCTATCCCCCCAGTCTGTCCTGGCTTGTCAGGATTCTGTGGTGATGTCTCCTGGAAGTCCTCAGAGGCTCTGCTGTGTATTAGGTACTTTACTCTATTTTCTATCTCTGATCCCTTCTTTGTCTTTTGACAGTATGATTCATAATGTGCTACAGTGCAGCTCTCTTTTCATTTGGATTGTTTGCAATTCTTCAAGCTACATAAATCTGGATGTCTTTTTGTTAGCAAGCAGTCCTGCTGCCCATTTCAGCCTTTTCTTTTTCAACAGAATACTGCATGATGGTCGGATGGGTGATCCTTTCAGTTCCATAGGCTTCCTTTCCTCCTGCTCCTTTCCCTGTTAGCTTTGCTTCTCCAACTGGATATTTTAAACCAAATATCCAAATATGGGTTTACTAATTCTTTTTGTGTTCTTGTTTATAATGAATGTTATTGAAGCCCTCTAATTTTAAAAAAAATTACTAATTTATGTATGTGTGTGTGTGTGTGTGTGTGTAAGCTTTGTGTGTATTACTATGTGTGTATGTGTGTGGGGGCCATGTGTGTGTCAATGTGTGTCTGTGTGAGAGAGTTTAGTGCATGTGTATATGATGGTGGAATATTTATCTATGAACACCACCCAAGAGGGTGTGGAACTCTTGGAACTGGAATTCCGTGTTGTTTGTGAGACCTTTTGTAGGGATAATCTCTTGTGCACTGTGTGGAAGCATCACCTGTCAATGAAAATCTGATGGCCAATGAGCTAAGGCAGGATTAGAAGGTGGGACATCTGGGGATATAGTCAGGCATCAAAGTTTTACTCTTAGGGAGTTAGATATATGAAACCAGGAGAGGCATCTAACCAGCCATGGTAGCAGACATAGAATATGTAAATGGGTTGTATAAGTTATCAGCTAATGGGGAACAAGCCCAAGCTTGTAGCCTAGGCATTTATTCATACGTAAACGAGCCTCTGAGTTGCTGTTTGGGTACTGGGGTGCAGGTGGGTAAGTCCACAATTACACCTTTGTTCATTACGTGAGTGATAGGATCAAATGCCAGTCTTCATGTTAGAGCAGCAAGTGCTCCTTACTGATGAGCTCTCTCTCCAGACCTCCCTCTAGTTATGTTTGTAGTTCAGTTATTGTACTTTTTAGTCCCCATTTTTTTGTTGTTCTTTAAAAATATTCCAATTATTTAAATTCTCATTTTTTATGTTCAGCATTTCCAAGCAGATTGAGTATTTTGGTGATATTTATGTATTTTTGCCAGACTTTTTTTTTTTTTTGTCTCATTTCCTTGGCCCAGGGTAGGCAGGCTGGCCTCAAACTCATGACAGTTCTCTTGTCAGCAGTCTGGAATTACAGGCACAAGCAAGCCGACTGGGTACAGGTTATTCTTGGGCTTTTGCTTCTTAAGTATTAACTTGAGGAGATTCATTTCTCCCTTTGTTTGGGCCATCGTACACAATCCGTAATATTTCGTGTTGGTTTCTTTACATGTGGAAGATAATCTTCTCTGCAGTCCCTTGGACTATTGCTTTGAATGGTGGAAGACCTTTGAGAATTAGCTGGAGAGTTTACTAAGGAAAAAGTTACTAAGAGAACTTCTGGTGCCATTGCAACCTTTTCTGTGGATGTGTCTTCTGCCGTATGCATAACCACTTGAGGGTTGTTTTCCTTGCTCTCTCTTGTTTTCAGGAGCTTAGAACCTCCTTTTCCCTTGGTGTTGCTGCTGTAAGTTGTTTGGGTCCTCTGGAGCAGTAGAGTCCTGGCCCAACTTGGGGGTGCTTTTCTGTTTGTGTCTTTTCTTGTGCAATTAGGTTCTACTTGATCCCATTATAACATCAAAACAGGTTAAATAAATCTTTTGGGAAGCTCCTGAAAAAGTTTGAAGATCAGACTTATTCTTGCCTTTTCTTTCCCTTCTTGTAAAACTGGAAAAGTAGAGTCCCCATGCATCTAGAGAGTTCTGGCCCCATCATTGCCTACGTCATCCAGACCCTTAAGCATCCTTCTGCAAGACCAGAGTGTTAGGTGTCCCAGTTTTCTCCCTCCCTTGGAGAAACTGATGTTTGGGTGATCTAGCTGTTAGCTCTGTGCTGAGCTTGTACTCTAACTACCTAGTGCACAAATGGACATTTTGTGCTTTCTAGCAGTTCATAACCTGACAACATTTAAGAGCTCAGATTCAGGTGAGACTGAAATCCAACTTCTGAGTTGCACCTGGAAAATCAATATGGTGGTGTGCAGCATTTCTCTTTCTTCTCACCCCAGGATGAAGCTGGAGCTGGAAAACCCACAAGTGTTTTCTTCTACCTGTTTAATTCATGTGGTTGTAGCATTGCCTGTGGTGCAGGAGACTCTAGTCTGGTGTTTCCATGGTGCACACTGGAAATTGGTTCATAAACTGAGGCAAGAAGCTCTGAAGTTTCCCTTTCTACCATCTTGGTGGTATCAGTTCTTGTAGAAAGTTTCTGTTGTGGAGAATGTTTAATTGACCTTCCTTTGGGTTTTAAATCTTACTAACAAAACACTGTTTAGCATTTTATTGGTACAGGGAAAATCTACATTTCCCTGGTATTTGAAATAGTTTAATGGGGTTATATGTTTTAGCACTAGAAAAAGTAAAAGGGAAAATATATATTTTCTCTAGTGTTATTACTTGATAGTAGTAAAAAGCATGTCAGGGAAAGTTACTAAGATACTAATTTTTTTCTTTCTGTTAGCTTTGGCACTCTGAAATTAATTCACCTCCATAAATTGGGCACATATACAAATATATCCTGTATACCAGTTATAGACTGCAAGCATCAGGCCAGGTATTTTGAATGTCAGGCAGCCTTGTTATTCACAGAGACTTGTGGGTTGGCTTTCCTCCTACTCATTGTCCAACTTGCACTCTGACCGCTCGTTCCATTACCACAAGTTTGATGCTGTCTTTGTACATACCTAAGAGTTCAAGTTAGCTGTATTTCCAGCTGAAGACAGCTTCATGGCATGGAATTCAACTTCTGTGCCTAGTATCCTGTTTCTTGTGCCAGCCAGATCCTAGTGATGATATCAACCTCCTCCTTTAGTTGGCTTGGTTGCCCTGATGAGAAGCTGGTTTCTGCCCTGTCTCTGCTTTCCTTGGCCTTTATTGGGGCATGTTTTAGGAACCTCTTACCAGATTAGTTTTGGACATGTTGAATTGGAGGCAGTGCTGTTTAGTTTGTATTTGTCATGGATTTAGAGGCTAAGAGAGTAATATGAATTGAGGTTGTATATTTGGTAAGCAAAGCTTCCCCGTGCTCTTTGAAATACCAGAAGTATATTGGTTAACCAGAAAAAGCAGATAAAACTAAAACTAAAATAACTGAGGGTAAACATAGAACTCTAGTTTTATAACATGCATTGGTAGGGTGGAAGGGGGGTGCTACTGAAGGGTAGTCTGAAGGATATCTCTGAAGGGTAGGATGACTAAAAGTCATTTGGTAGTTGAATGACAAATGAGTGATGAGCTAGGGTAGGAATCTTTTCAGAAAACTTACTGTGAAGGGAAAATATTAATATTATTGCTTGGTACATAGGAGCAACTACGTATGAATTAATAGTTTGTCCTTTTATGCATGTTTCTGTGCAATAAATAGATAAATGTTTCAGGCCTCCTTTTTATTAATATTTTGTATGAGAAGCACTTTTAATATTTAACCATTTTTCAATTTTTAACTATAACTCTTTTTATGATTGTTTAATCAATTCTCAAAAAAGAATAGGCTACGGCTTAGAGTGTCAGCTTGTATCTGCCTATAAACCAAATTTTAAATGCTTGTACAAGTTCAGGCATGTTGACTAATAAAGTTATTCTCAAAATACTGCTTGTCCACTTTTATCATTTGCTTTTAACTCATTGCCCAGCTGGGAAGCCTTACAGGCTTATAAAATGTAGCTCTCTTCAAAGCAGCTTATGCAGACATTCAGCATTGCTTAGTAACCAACCCACAGGATGCTATTTTATCAGTGTTACCCTACCCCAAGCCCTACATCGCTTTAGCAGTGTCTTTTTGATCTAGTAGTTTGCCTTTTGGGGCATTCATTTTAAAGTTTGCTTTATTTATTTATTGAGTGTGTGTGTGTGTGTGTGTGTGTGTGTGTGTGTGTGTGTGTGTGTGTGAGGGTTTGTGTGCCACATGAGAAATGGGTGGAACTGGGTCTCTTTCCACCTGTATGTAGGTCGGGAGGCTCAGACTCAGGCATGCGCTGCAGGGGTGCATCTTTGCTGCTGAGCTGCCTGCCCTTCTGTCCCTTTTAGGTGTTCTTATGGTGTGAGGTGTGGGAAGGAAAGACATTCTGATATAGTTTATGGTTGAATGTTAGTGATTTAACTCAGTATATAGAGGTCTCTCAACTTACCTTTGGGAAGTAAGTTTTGAGAACTATAAGTGTATTCAGCTTTATATATACTGTTTTCCCATGCTCCCAGGCTGATGATAAAGTTCAATGGATTGTTTATTTCTGGACTTTTCTATTTATTATTTTCAGAATGTGTTTGAATGGGTTAACTGAGTTGCAAAACCAAGATTGGTAGATTGTTTATGCTTTCTAATCCGTTACCCTTTCCTCTCTATAAAAGCTATTGCTTAGGGGGTAGTTATTGAAGCTTGTGTGAGAGACTGTGGGCTAATTTGGAAAGAGAATAGTCTTATAGGATGTTTTATACTAGAGAAGAGCCTTTTGGTAACATCTAGAGAAGTCTCTTTTTTAGACTTACATTTAAATTTTAAAAGTTGACATGTTTGAGCCTTTAGCCTGTGTACATATCTGTATAGCAAGTGTGTAGCCTGATGCCCATAGAGGCAGAGGAAGGCAGCAGATTCCTTGGAACTGGAATTTTTGGTGGTTGTAAGCTGCCATGTGGGCTCTGAGAATTGAACTTGGAATAGGAGCTAGATTTCTTAACCTCTGAGCCATCTCCCCAGTTCCTAGCATTAAGGCATTTTACCTGAACTAACATGACTTATTTTTAAATTAACAGCTTCTATTCTGTGGATTGTAATTTAGTTTCAAGTTAATTGAAACTTTAAACAGTTAGGAAGTTTTGTTATTTTATATATTCTAAGATTTCATCTTGAATGTAATAAAACTTGCTAACCATAAGGCAATGTTTCTTTAATATATACTCCATTTTCTCTTTTCTTAACACTGGGGAAAAGGGAAAGGAAGATAAATTATTTAAATACATGTAGTTAGAGTCCCACTTGAAAACAGCATTTATTTGTAAGGAAGTTTATGGTCTTTATGTGATATTTTGCTTATGATTTAATGTAAATGAAATAAGGTGTGAAAAAGTACAAATGTTTATTTACATATTTACATGATTTTTTTTCTGTTGAGTGAATCATAATTTATTATGAACTGTCATCTCATTTATAAAGGAAGAAAGTAGTCAATCCTAGATTTGGGTATTTTCTGTCCTCTGATTTCTTTTACAGTTTAACGGTTACTCTTTTGTTTTCTTTAATAGAGAAGAGTACACTGGAAAGCTCCAAATGAGGTCCCATTCTGTGAGTCCAACTTATAGAGAAGACAAACAACACATTACTTCAAAGATCTGTGTAAGTTTAGGTTTTACTTCTATTTGTTCTGTTTTAAAAAGAATACCACCATTTGTTAAAGTTCCAATTAGTATATAAAAGTCTGAAGATAAAAAAACAAGTGTGAGGTTGCGTGTTGGTGGCAGCAATGCGTTTAATCCCAGCAGAAGCAGGTGGATCTCTGTGAGTTTAAGGTCAACCTGGTCTACAGAGCAATTTCTAGGACAGCCAGAGCTATACAGAGAAACCTTATCTCAAAACAAACAAATAAACAAACAAGGGTGAAGCTTCTGGTGAACACGTGGATGTCAAAAAGAATGGTGTGATTCTGCTTGTTCACTGATGCTGATCTATGCTGGTCAGCCCATCATTTCTCCTGGGTGTCAAAGAGTAACCCTGAAACATCCTGTGTTTCATTATTTAGTCTCCTTTACTCAGTACATTAATTGAGTGATTAGATCCCCAGTGGTCAAAAAATTAAAAAGTGAATAAATTTATAGTGATGGAGGAAGTGCTGCTTTTTTGATAAAGATAAACAATTTTATATATTTAGATAAAATGTCTCTTGTATCAGTGTGCTGATTTGAGGAAGCTGTGTAAGGGGAGAAAATGTTCTTATGTACCTAATTATTACCTAATTCTGGCTGCCTTGGGTTATGTGACTTTGAGTTACAAGGAAAATCATGTGTTCAGAAAGAATGCATACATAAGGTAAGAGACCACCAGTAAAGTCATCCCAAGTTGTTAAGGTTAGGAATAATAGAAACTTCTTAAGTCAGCAGAATATACAGAACAGTGGGTTTTTTCCTCCAGTGTAAATAATCATAGGTAGATCCACTCAGTGTTTAGCTGCAAGATACTTCAAAAGCACAGGCATGTTCTATCAATAGCCCATCTCAGAGAAAGCTTCAGGTCTGTAAAACAGTTGGTTTTTTATGCTGCTTGACATAGAGCTTTAAGGTTGTGGTTATTTCTCTGCATAGCTCATAGGCTATCTTTAATTGTTTAGTTTAAAATTGGTTGATAAATGTGTAACACTATGAATTACACAGGAGGAAAGTAAAGAGTCACCATAGTTACATTTTCATTATGTGAGTCCTGAGTTTATTTCTCTTTTTATACACTGTATGAGTGAGAATTAATTTAAGAACAAAGAGCTTCTTGGACATGAGCACAAAACTTTCCTGTTAACTAATTTTAAGGAGAGCAAATAATTCATCTTTTCAAGTTCCCTCCCTACTTCCAAGATCCTGTGGCACGCCACAACTACAACTTCTTGTAAAAGAACTTAAAGAGAAAAGTCTGGATTAATTTTCAAAATATTCTTTGATTTTTTTGAAATCTAGTTACTTTGTGAATATATTGTTAAGGCATCTCATTGCCTCAAGCGTCTATAAGAAACAATCATTAATTAGAATCAAGACTAGCTTAGCTGTCACATGATCCTTCCCTCTGAGGGCAATGCCACATTACCCAACAAGTACACAAAGCTCTCATTACTTGGAATGACTTACATTTTGTGTTGTTTTCCTTCTTCCTCCTCCTCTCGTCTTTCCCTTTTTCTTTTTCTCCTTTGTTTCTTCCATTGCTTCCTCCTTTTCCCATTTCTTCTTTATTTTGTATTTCAGGAAGTTCATTCAAAAAAGCCTCCTTTTTCTTTGGATGACAGTGACATTGAAGTTCGCCTGAACAGTTGGAATCTTGGGGTAAAACCAGTATTTATTTTATATGCATATTGGCGTGTTAGAGTCATATCATATGTAGAAAATATATTAAGCAACTTAATTCTATTCAATGAATATCTATTAAATGTTTATTATAATTTTAGCTCTGAAAGAACTTTAAGTATGAGAAAAACTAACTTTAAATAAGAAAACATTATTATTTAAACATTTATTTAAAACTAACTTTAATTAAGAAAACATTATTATTTAACATTATTATTAACCAACTAAATGTAGAATGGTCCTTATCCTTGGTGAGCCAACTTTCTTGATGAAATCAGTCAGGCACATAAAATAGCTAAATAATAATTGATGGTGACATATTACAAACAACCAAACTAAGTAATATGGAAGGAGAGTAGGGTTATGTGTCACCTAACAACAGGGCACATCCTATGTTCTCTGAGGTGTTGTCAAGTGACTTTCTCATTGTATGAACATCAAAAGTGTATATACTTAACAAACAATAATGTAGGTTAGTCACTTAATGTCACCCTCATGACCTAACCAAGCGGTGCAATAAGGCAAGGCGCATGAGGGCACTGCTGGCATAGTAGGGCAGCTTTATTTAAAGTAAATAAATAAACTTCTTTCTTTATTTCTAAAGAGGTGAATGAAAAAAATGTGACGTCTATGATATCCTGTGGTAGTTCTTCAGTGATGTAATAATATGGGATCATCATTTTACAAGTGCCTTGTTTTTCATGATGTCATATGGCTGGTGAGTGTGCAGTAGTAGAGGGGAAAGAAAGGAGTAGGAACAGGAAGAAAGTCATTCAGATTAAAGCAAGCCAGCCAACCCCAAGGAAACTTCATAAATGAGTCGCCATGATAGGCAGAGATTTTCATGAACAAATGTCACCATGGACATAGATTTCTTCTCCATGTTCTTGGTTTAGTAGATAAAAGACATTTAAAAATGGGCACAGACAGACTGTGAGGATGATCAGTTGAGTCAGCACAAACAGGCAAGGCAAGCTGGGGATCTTGGCAGCTGCTCTATACTGTGAGTATAGAATAGAAAGTTGCAGCTCATCAGCTACAAGTCAACAAAGAGACAGGTCTGCTCTGAGAGGCCCTGCACAGCTGCTTGGTAGGTGCCCATGCCATTTAAAAAGCCACCTATGTACCAGAGGAGATCTACTACTGCTACTTACATGTCCCAGGGTATACCTGTGAAACATGGCTTCAGAAGACGCCTGAGCATTCCTTTCCTGCCTGATGGCCCTTCTCACAAGGGTAGAAGTGTTTGGATAGGTGGGTAGGAGGAATTTAAGGCAACAATAGCTATGAAAGCAGTCTGCTAGTGTACGTGAACCAAACTGGTGGTGAGAGCTTGTGTTTCTAAGCAGTAGTTAGGATGTGTGGGCTGGATGTGTGGGCCTTTGCTGCTCAGACTGAGAAGTGCTCTGTTTTCATATCCTTTGGAGACAGAGTCTCACGTAGCTTTGGCTGATCTAGAACTCATTATGTAGACTAGGCTGGTCTCAACCTCGTAGGTAATCCTTCTAGAAGCCTCTGCATACCTAAAGCTGAGATAAAGCTGTGTTCTGCCACACTAGCTGCGTAGCCTCATTCTCCAATATCAGGCTATAGTGAGACCTGGAAGTTTTTTCTCTCTCTCCAAATTCTATTTTTCATATATGCAGTTCATTTGTTTGAGGACATTAAAGGGTATTTCAAATTATTTTATTATGCTTTTTGCCACTTAGAATTTGTATCTTGGCACTGTAAGAATAAAAAAGAATTTAATATGTTAAAAATATGAAAATCAATGGAATTAAATTGTCCCAAAATGTTAACACAAAGGTTAACATTGCCGGGCGTGGTGGCGCACGCCTTTGATCCCAGCACTTGGGAGGCAGAGGCAGGTGGATTTCTGAGTTCGAGGCCAGCCTGGTCTACAAAGTGAGTTCCAGGACAGCCAGGGCTATACAGAGAAACCTTGTCTCGAAAAACCAAAAAAAAAAAAAAAAAAAAAAAAAAAAAAAAAAAGGTTAACATTAGCCGGACAGTGGTGGTACAGGCCTTTAATCCCAGCACTTGGGAGGCAGAGGAAGGCCTGAGTTCAAGGCCAGCCTGGTCTACAAAGTGAGTTCCAGGACAGCCAGGGCTACACAGAGAAACCCTGTCTTGAAAAAAAAAGAAAAGAAAAGGAAAAACAAACAAGAAAGGTTAACATTGTTACATGTGAAGGCTCTGAAAGCTGTCTGAAAATCTAAAGAATAAATGGTTTCCAAATAAAATCTTTGTGCATCATCAGCACTCAAAATGTTTCAGTATTTAGAACATTTTGAAATTTTGATTGTAGGATTAGGTGTACTCTATTGGTCAAGGTTTTGCAAATATTCCAAATTTGAAATACTTATGACTCTGTACCTATCATGTAAGAGATATTCGACCTGTCAATAGTTTTCTTTTCTTCTATGTAATTTTATAACATTAAAAATTTAAATAAAATAAGAATATATTATGAATTATATGTGACTTATGGCTTTGAATTTTATATAAAATTTAAATGTTCATTTTTTATTTTGCATATGTAGTCCAAAATTGAAGTATTCATCTTTTTCTGGAGTGCTAAATTACTCTCAGTTTGTTGTTAATATTAGTTCTTGACCATAATCTTTGTATTAATACTTTGTTGCTTAGGTTACATTAAAAGTTGGGTTTTATTCAGAAGTTTTGTACCAGTTTCAACCAGCCACTGAACTGTCCATTTCTCACTCATCCTAGTCTTCATGAGACATTCTGGGCAAATATGGATAATGGCATCATGACGGATGTACTAAAGCAGATGACTTATCCATTAGGTGATGATAGTGCAGCCTGTGTTAGTGGGGTTGCTACTAAATGGAAAGGACAGGGAGGGAAAAGGATAAGGGATGCCCAATGACTGCCTGGACAGGAGAGCTCAAGTAACTGAAGATTTGCTTCTGAGAAATGGAAATATTGGCTTGGTAAGTTAATTGACTGTCATGTAGAGGGACTTATTGTAAAAATTTTATTTTAGACTGGTGGAGTTTGAAGAGATGGCAAGATTAATTACAGAATTAAAGGCTTGGACCTCATGAAATTCAAGGGCTGCAAGTGTATTTTGGACTCACTATATTGGAGGTGTTGCCAAGATGCAAGAACAGTTGTAGTTTTCAGAGAGGAGAGAGGAGGGTGTCTGGGTTATGGAGTGGACATTTAGAGGGTGGGAACTAGATATGAAATGAAAGTGATGCGGCTTTCCTGTTAATTTGAGAAGTATGCTAGTTACAGAGAGAAGAAGTTGAATTGACTGGCAGGCGGAGACGAAGCCCAGAAAGAAAACATTTCACATTTGACAGTGCAGAGAGTGTTGCTGTTGGAGGGAAGTCCTGTCACAAGCATGGGAGCAGAGCACAGGAAACCTCTCTGGAAGGACAGAGGCCTCTGCCAGAGAGCGACATCAAAGAGGACAATGAGTCCTGGGGCTTTTCCTTTAAACTTGCCTTTGCCCTGAGCTAGTAGGAGCTTTGGATATGCATTTCTTAGTGCTTTTTCCTCGTTATTTAACTGTTAGGAGGATTAAATATCTCATATAAGAAAACATTTAAGATATCTAAAATATTTTGATGTAATGCTTTGAATTTAGTCTTTCTGGAGAATGTGTTTTACTGTTTTGTTATTCGACAGATTTACACATTATATAAACTAGAAAGAGCATACTTTCTTATAGACTTATAATGCACATACATTAATCAGGCTGACCAGGCTGATCTGTATCTCTTGATCAAAGTGGAATGAACTGTTGAGTTTAGTAGAAAGCTTGGAGTTTGTTTTGATTTCAAGTTCATCTGTAAGTGTCTGCTTGGCTTTGTTTTCTCTAGCCTCTAGAGTTGGTCAGTGCTGTGAGGTAAGGGTGCGTTCTTCACCCTGGGCACACTGCCAGCAGCTTCCTTCTGATGCAGCTGATAGTCTAGAATTTGTGAAGTACCTTTTCTTTCCCTCAAAATATACTCTCTTTTCTCAGGAATATGTAAATTTTTTGTAGTATGCACTTCAAATAGTGATTTTTTAAATAAGTAGTAATGAAAGTTTTCATTTTTAAAATACTTCGCCTTTTAAACTTCAGTTTTGTTCAGTCTTGCTTGTGATTTGCTTAGTTTTTCTTTTTATTATTATATGAATATAATGTTCCTAGAACTTTATCTTAAATTCTTGAATTCTTTCTTCTGCCTGGTCAGTATATTGTTGATGCTTTCTGTGGAGTTCTGTTTGACTTTTGTTTTTTTTTGTTTTTTTTTTTGTTTTTTTGGTTTTTCGAGACAGGGTTTCTCTGTGTACCTCTGGCTGTCCTGGAACTCACTTTGTAGATCAGGCTGGCCTCAAACCCAGAAATCTGCTTGCCTCTGCCTCCTGAGAGTTGGGATTAAAGGTGTGTTCCACCACACCTGGCTTCTGTTTGATTTTTATGTTGACTCTTAACTCTTTCTTTTAGAGTTCATGTCTCCTTTCTGATTTCTTGTTCTTGCTGTTAAATTTTTTGCCCAGATATTTATCTTTTTATACTTCATCACCTGTTTTATGTAAATCCTTGTCGAGGTTGATGCTGACTATTTAAATTAGGCTTGATTCTTAAGCACTTCATCCATTGCAACAGAGCAACGGCATCCAAATAAACCAGATGTGGAAATCCAGTTGAAGTGAGATAAAGCAAGCTGCTTCATCATTATGGATGGTTGTGGCCTGCCATGGAAGTGCTAGGAACTGAACCCAGGTCTTCTGGAAGAGCAGCCAGTGCTCCTAATTGTGAGCATCAAGAATTACTGTCTTATGGGTTTCTAGAATGTTTTTGTGAAATTTCTTTTATAAGTGGAATAAACTTAAGAATGGTTACTTACTATGGCAGTTATTATTATAATACAAATTAGCAGGCACTCTTCATGCCTTTCCTCTCCTATGGGTAGAAGTGCATGAAGAAGTTATTATGCTGACAGTGCTAAAGCTTCTACAACATAAAGGTTTTGAATTGCAGCAGGAAAATTGTGTTCATTACTGTTAACCTAAAAGAAAAATCATTCTTTGTAGGAAGATCAATTTCCATCTTAAAATTTATTAGTTACGCCTGCATTAGGATTGACCTGATGATGTTTGAGGCCATTCATTCAGAGTTTTGTTGTTCTTTTCTTTGTTTTCTCCCATTTCTCTCAGGCTTTGTCCTTTATGTCCCCTCTAACAACCTCACAGAAGGCACTGAGAAAGGAAGTGCTTGCAGAGGTTCCTAGAGTTCCTGGAGCTGAGAGAGTGTTCACCAAGGACCCTGTCAATTCAGCTACTTCAGACAGTTTTATTTAGACAACCCAGTTTTTCCCCAATTATGTTAGAAACCTGCTTCCATCTTATGGAAGGATCTTGGGGAGAAACCAATCTGAATATGTTAATCTGTTAGAGTTCTCTTTTTCTTGTGATGTTCCCTGAATGAGTGAATGTATCAGATTTGGTGAGGAGGGCAAGTCATCGTAATGAGAGTTCTAGGGGCATTTGTGCAAAATTTTAACATTTTAGTAAGATAAATTCTCTGAATGTTTAAAATAGTTAGGAAACATGTACTCACAACATTAAGATAATTTCTATGTAGAAAATACGAATTATTGTTTTCTTAACATTTTATGTTTTCTAATTTTATATTAATTATATATTACTCATAAAAGCAAACACAGCCATGAAAGCATTTATAGTACTTTCCCATCCTACATTTGGGATCTGAAACTGTCTTCAGAATTTTATTTGAGAAATTAATATTAATTTCTTTTAAAAGTGAGTATAAGCTTTGTTTTCATTCAACAATGACATGAACTTCTTGCAGCCCCGCTTCTGTAGCTGAAAACTCTGAACACTTTGTGGAGAGCAGCCACCTGGGATGCTGAAAAACAGCCAAGCTGGCTGCTGGGAGAAGGACCGAGGCGAGGCTGAGGCCGACTGTAGGGTTTGCTGCTAGAGGGGCCCGGGGTCAGTCTACACTGCTGGGTTTGCTGCTAGAGGGGCCCGGGGTCAGTCTACACTGCTGGGTTTGCTGCTAGAGGGGCCCGGGGTCAGTCTACACTGCTGGGTTTGCTGCTAGAGGGGCCCGGGGTCAGTCTACACTGCTGGGTTTGCTGCTAGAGGGGCCCGGGGTCAGTCTACACTGCTGGGTTTGCTGCTAGAGGGGCCCGGGGTCAGTCCACAGAGTTTTTTGTCCTTTTCTTTTGACTCCAGGGTAGGCAAAATTGGGGAATTTTGTGTCAGGCCTAGATTTCAAAAGTCTGCAGAGGAACCCATCATTTTTGGCTAGAGTTCTAGGAAACAGACTGGGAGAGCTAGTAACAATCCTTCTTATCCCTTGAGTTAGCAGCATTAGAGGCTCTACAGACATGCTCTCTAGCTAAGCAAACCCAGTCAATATGTTAAGACTATCTGGAGATCATCCTAAGGACACAGAGCAAATGATTGCACACTTACTCAAGAAAACCAGTATAGCTTTCTAAGAACAGCAAACCTCGGACACTTGAGCCATGACCTTCTTTCTTTCCTGTCCCTCTACCTTAGCTTTATGAAAGTGCCATCCTTACTGGATGTGACCAAGAAGACAGGAGTTCTCTCTCTTACTTCAATTTCCAATCAAGAGATACTGTATGTTCTAGGGAATGGTATTCTGTCTGCATTTTGTAGCCCTTCTGAGTTAAAAGGGTAAGCTTCTCTGGTAAATGTAGCTGAGGGATGGGTGTGGGCTGCCTTTCTTCACTCAGCCTGCATTCAGAGTGCAAATTTCACTCCAAGGGAGGCAAGTTGAGAAGAACAGAGGTACCACATCTGCACAGTGCCCTCATAATGGTCCAGGTCTAGTCCAGGGGCCAGGCAGGCCAGAACAGTGAGATCAGTTCTCATCAAGGACTCAGTGTACCAAAAACAGTATAGAGAAGATCAAGCCTAATCAGGCTTAAGAAAACAATGAAGATTTTGATGGTAAACTGAAGTGGATATACAGTTAAAAGAAACAAAGAATGGAGATACTCAAGTCAAGGTAAGCTTACTAAACTCATTGTCATCCAGATACAGTAATATGCATAATCAATGTTGTACCTACTGAAGAGTGACCCCACATCTGTACAGTGTGAAGGAAATAAATTATACAGACATAGGCTGATTAAGCTACTAACTAATTAATAGGTATTTAACAGCAAGTACTTCTGGACAGAGGACTCAGCATCTGTAGTTGTTACATTGTAAAATAAATGCTTCTCAACACACACACAAGACATACAAATAGATAACATTCATAATTCCTAGTGGCTTTCTAGTAAGTCAAAATGCAAAGACTATTCATGCGTAGACACATTACCATAAAATATTGAAAGAAAAAATAATGAAAGCAGAATGAGAGCAAAGAACAGTCCTAAGACATTAAACTGTCTAAAGAGACTAGAGCAAAGGGCAAGTTAACCCAAAGCAAGCAAATGAAGGAAATAGAAAGCATTAAAATAGAAACGTGTGAAGTTGAACTCAGGAAAGCATTAGAAGAAATAAATGAAACTAACAGCTGGATCTTTAAATGATGAATAAACTCAACAAGCATTTAACCAAGCTAAGAATAACAACAACAAAATAATAAGCTTGCTAATATTAGTACTGAAAAGGGAGATAGACTTTTACAGAACCCACGGATGTTCAAAGTCAAGTAGGGGATTACTGCAGATAAACCTGTGGGCATAGATTTGACTGTAGATAAGAGGGGCAGAGTCTTGCAGCAACCCAAAACTACTAAAAAGAGAAATTTCAATAGTTCTACAGCTATTAAAGGCAGTGAACTTGTAGCTAAAAATCTTCCACTAGAGAAACTTCAGTCCTAGATGGCTTCTCAGATGCATCTAATGAGGCAGTTAAGGGAGAAGTAATAACGGTCACATTCTTTAAATAAAAATAAATAAAACCATCACATTCCAAATTATATTGTGTGGCCAGTGTTAGTATCAAAACCAGACAACATAGGAAATAATATGGAGAGCTCATATTTAATGAAGACTTTTATACAAAATGAATGAAGAATGCTTGCTAAGAAAATCTAACAAAAAGAAAGGCAAAGGATGCTACAAAGAGATCCAACTGGATATCTGTTAAATGTTAAATTTAGTAAACAGTTGAAGGTGCTGCTGAGGATGGGGAGCAACTGGAACACATTCCTTTCTACTGAATGCAAAATAGTGCTTTCTAAAGCTGCACAGCTTTCAAAGGAAGTAAAACATCTACCATATAATCCAGGAATTTCACACCGAGGATTCATTTAAGGACGATTAATGTATATGCTCAAACCAAACCTGCATACAAGTATTTGTAAAAATACTCCTCCTCTTTATCTTATAATTGACTAAAAGCAAGTATCCCCAAATGCCTGAGTGGAGAATGGATGAACAGATGGTATGTGCATGCATACAATGGGATTTCCCTCAGTGAAACAAAGAACTGATATCAGGCTGTACAAAAATGCGGATGAGTTTGTATGGCAGACACAAAGAGACTGTTTCTAGGCTACAGACTAGAACAGTACTTCATAGATTTTAAAGGCTGAAGAAGAATTTGATTTCAAGTATATACAAACTTAAGTTCGAGCTCTTCCAGTTTTAAGGATGACACCTGTGCTGATTGTTTTTGCTTTTGTTTTTGTCAACTTGACACAAGCAGTAGTCACTGAAGAAGAAGAAATCTCAATTGAGAGCATGCCTTCATCAGTTGACTGAGTAATGATTGATGTGGAAGGGCATAGCCCTCTCTAGACAGTGCCATCCCTGGGCAGGTGGTTCTGGGTTGTACACGAAAGCAGGCTAAGCCAACCATGGAGAGCAAGCCAACAAGCAGAGGTTCTCTGTAGTTTCTACATCAGTTCCTGCATCCATAGCCTGCTTTAAGTCCTGCCCTTTCTTCATGATGGACTGCCACTGTAAGGGTAAGTAAACTCCTCCTGAAGTTGCTTTTGGTCATGGTGTTTATCATAGCAATAGAAAGCAAACTAAGACAGTGCCATTGAATGGATCTACTCAGACTCCAAGAACTATGGGCTAAGTCTTAATTCACAAAACGTAGTTAAATATTTTCTGAAACCTGTGAGTAGTCAGCCATAAATTATGCTTTTGCCTTTTTATTATTTGTAGAAAAAAAAGTAAATCTTCCATGTTCCTGACCTATACATAGACTTTCTGTTTTTAACTTATCATGTCCCCAAACCTGAAGCCTTTCAGAAAAACAGAGTTTTGTTTATGCATATAGACTTTTTCTTTAAAAAAATCATTATTCACTTTGAGTTATCTTTTGAAAGAAGTCAAGAAATAGGCAGGCCAACATGTAATCCCAGCATTTGCGAAGCTGAGGCAGGAAGATGGTCATGAGTTTGATGCTAGTCTAAGGTATAGAGTAATTCTGCCTTAATGAAAACAAAACAACACAAAGCAAGGGCAGGTAAGGTGACTTTGTGGGTAAAGGCACTTGTCAAGCCTCAAGCCCTGAATTGGATTTTCAGAACCCTCATCATGGAAGGAGAGAACCAACTCTCAGAGATGTCCTCTATATTTACAAGTATGTATGCACACACACACACACACACAGGTCTATAAAGTTTAAAACACCAAAAAGAAAACAGTTTTGTGATTGGAGAAATTATTATAGTTGATGTTTTGTCTTAAAAAGGAATGAATATTTCTGAAAGTGAGAAGTATGGGTATAGAACTTTTGGTTAACTTAGGTTAAGCCTAACCAGGTTAAAACAAAGCCAAAAACAAGCTCTGAGCTCATTGGAACCCATTGATGGAACAGGCTTTTCTTATTGTGTTGAGGTGTAATTTGTTTCACAGGCAGCAGACAACAGTTTCTGCTTGTGTTCTGTTCATTTGATTTTTTTTCCTTTTTCTTGTACCACTGGATGGTGTGTTTGTGTATGTATGTTATTTAAGCCTGTTAAATGATTGTTGCAATATTTTCAGTAAACTAGTAAATGAATCTTCACATGTAGTATTATTTTTGTAAAAAGATATTGTTCTTAAAAATTACTGTATTTGTGTGTGTGAGGTCAGAGGACAGCTGTGGGAGTTGGTTTCCTGCCATGTGGCTCCTGGGCCTGAACTCAGGCTCTCAAGTTTGGCAGCAGGTTACTTTACCCACCAAACCATCTTTGGCCCCAAATGTTGAGTTCTAAAATATTAATAAGCTATAATCCTGAAGCATAGTTGACTTGATGTTGAAAGCTGAATCCCCAGATACTCCCTTTGTTCCTGTAGAGTTTTCCTATATTCTAATTAAAAAATATTTTAGTGGAATTATTGGTAATATATTGTTTAATAATTTATCTCCTTCTAAAGTTTATATATCTGATAAAGTGCTTTTTAACCTTTCTGGAAACAAAACTCTAACTATTAGTCTATCAGAAGATATTAACTTAGGACAATTTGGCAAAACCTGAATAATATGAAGATATAAGCCAACTAAAGCAATTTGTAATTCAATGTGCCTGTTAAAATGCTAAACAAAATAAAACATTTAAAAGCCAGTTTTTATTAGAGAACATTCAGATATCTGTATTACTGCCTAGTTAAGTTATCATGTATTTTATTCTTGCTATTTGGTTTGCTTTGAACCGTGCAGGTGCCCAGTGTTCACACGCTGCTGGAATCTCTTACTTGGGGCTGTGCCTTCCATGTGCTCTCATCCACATCAGCACATTGGTCTTGGGGATGCTAGACATCCTTTTTGTGGCATTCATTCTTGATGCATTTTGAGAGAACAAGAGGTTTTTTGCAAGAGCATGAAAGAAGTCGGCCTTAAGACTGTTTACAGATTGCTCCATCCAAGTCCACGCTGCCTGCGGATTACAAAGTGGGAATTGTCAACTTCAAAGCACATCTGGCTGTTGTTACAAAATCAGAAAATAGATTGCTTATTTTCCCTAAATAGACTCAAGAACATGCTTTTCTTTGACTATTTCCCAAACGCAGTGTATTATAAATGAAGAAGAACAGAATATTGTTACCAGTTTTTACTGTTGTTTGTTGCTCTTATGAATTAGAATAGACATTTTTCTTTATTCTCTAGTTTGAAAAAATAATTCATAGTAACAGAAGGCTTTAACTTCTTTACTTAATGGTTTTAAAGATGAAGGGTTGGAATAAGACTTACTTCTGTAGAGTTGAAATGCTGCGTTGTAATTAAGTAAACCAATATTTTGTATCCTGCTTGTAAATGTAGAGTTGGGCAAAAATAAGTCACAGATGGTTTCCTTGGCTTTGGGTTTTAAATCTAAACTTAATTAGAGCTTGAGCGTCTTTGAGAATTGTTTTTTTCTTTTCCTGTTTCCCCTTGTACTTAATTTTGCTTCATGAGTTAGAGTTGGGTGTATGTGTTGGTTTGTGTGTGCCTTTGAAGGACTCGCTTGCTTTCTGTGTTCCTCACATAAAGAATGCCAACTCCGTTTTCACAAATGCACTTTCAGACAATAGGTGTTGAGTACTCTGCTGCTTCCTAGAAGTTTGCTGCCTGTTCTGAAGAGCTGTGCCCCTGCAGTAGGCATCTCCTTCTCTGCACAGTGCTTTAGTCCCTCTGCCCCTGTGACAGGAAGTACACTGCTGTGACTCACCTGTCTGCCAGGAAAGCTTCCAGTCCTGAGCACTGAAGACAGGCTTCCACACTGCACGTTCAGAGTCACAGAGACTGTACTTACTAGCTAATTTTGTTGAGGTTTGGGATGGTTATTTGGCTACTTTCATGTAGATCTTGGAATTATTCTCTTTCTCTTCATTGTGATATAGGCACTGGTGATAGGCGTTTTTCTTTTCTTGCATTGTTGATCTATGTGGGGGATGAGGAGACAGATTTAAATTCAGACTGGTTACCAGTACTTCTAAGGATCTAGTCTCTAGGTGAAGAAAATCATTGTGCACATTTTCCTGTTCTAGTGACTAAAAATGCATGTATTCCTCAGATCCCGTCTGCTGGTATACTGGACTCTTTGCTATTTTAAAGTTTGTTTTTAAGTTTATTACCTCTGTTTCTTTAACTGATTATTTATCTTTTCCTCTTATGTCAAATTGAATTTAGATAGCTTCACAATTATATAAAATTTAGCTTTTTGGAAACAAGCTAGGATTTTTGAAGATTTAATTTAATAAGTTGTATGTGAAAAAGTTTGTCTCTTAATCCTAATTGAGTATTGCAGGGTAAAAACCCTTTCTTTGGCCAGAGTCGTAATGTTCTTGTTCATTTTGTGATTATTGGTGTAGTAAATTGTGAGTACATGATATGAAGAAATTAGACTTTTCTGGCAATGATTTTTAATTCTTATTTTATTTGTAAATCAAATGATTGGTATAGAAATCTTAAAGAAGTTCCTGTTAAGCAATTCCAACAATACTTCATTGAAAGGCATTAAATATGTGCTAGGAAACAGAGCTCCAAAGCTGAGGAGACGTTCTCCTTGTACTCCATCTGTCCAAAGGTGTGTGGAGAAACACACTGCTCAACAATTCAGGTTAGGTATGTTAGGGCCATTTATGTGAACGCAGGATACAGTAGAACATCTCCTTCTCTCTCCCCTGCTTTGAGAATATCACTGGACATTGGAGTGGGTTTTGAGGAATAGACTGGGGAACGTAGCTTAGGATCTACTTTTTTTTTTTTTAGAAAATGGATTCTAGGTCATAAAAAGATAAGCAGCACATCCAGGTGGCACTGGCCTGACAAGAGTTAATTTTCCTGGGGATCCTCACTCTGAGCCAGTGAGTCTAGAAGATTGCAACTCCTGGCAGCTAGCTAGTGCTTTACAAGGTCAAAAAGTTGTTCAGTGCCCTGGAATGTGGACAAAGCTGGGGATGGTGAAGCTGAAAGACAGGTTTGGGAGACTCGCTCGCAAAGGAATCTCTATCCTCATTGATGCTGTTAGTCACAGTGCCATGTCTCTAGCATATCTAGGATGCAGTGACTGAATTGAGATTAAAGAATGAATCCATGTGTGCTCAAAAGCTTTGGGAGTAAAACAAGCAGTCAGAGGGCACAAGTCTGGCACTGTAAGTCATTGAGGCTTTGGGCAATGTGAAGTGTGCGGTGAGCATTAGATGAGACTGAGCGATTAGGGAGAGGGCCACATGAAATGCATATATGGCACTTCAAAAAATAAACAAAGCATTAAAATATACAGAAGAAATTTTCACACAGAAAGATATATTTTATTCAAACATCTCCAAATATCTTTATTTTAATTTTTTTCAGATTGAAAATCCGCGGTACCTGAGACAGAAACCTCTCCCAGTGTCTCTGGTGGGTGTCGGGGCCGCGGGGTTCTTCTCTAGGGACAGCTAACTATAAATAAAATATGAAGTTTTTAAAATATAAAAAAGTCTTATTTATCAATTTCAATTCCACCTTAGGAAGCATAATAGTCATTTTATTTTACTTGCTGCCTAGAAAGTGAGCTAGTCACCCTTTTCTCCAAAGCTAACATTACTTTGAAAAGAGTTTCAGGTACTTTACTAGCTTATCTTTAAAGAGTCCATGAAGTAGTCCTGAGAAGTTTAAATAACTCTTACTGGTTTTACAGATGACTCCAAAGGGCAGCCTGAGGAAGGCTAGCAGTCTTCATGATGACCATTTTCTCTCTCGAATGCACGAGAAAGAGGTAGGATTGTGCTGTTTCTCACATGCCTAAGAGTTAACACAGTTGATCTTGTATAATGGTTTTCAGACTCTGTGTAGACGTGATGCACAGGAGAAAGAGGTTAGTTATCTGGGCTCAAAACCAGATCATGGTGCAGCATTCCTGCTTTAGCCTCTTCAGAGGCTTGCTGGCTGCACCTCTGCACCCGGCCTTGTTAGTATAAACATGAGAAAGATGTTTGTCTAAATAACTTTGTTTTTGTATTATAGTCATTAATAATTATTATGATCCTTATTTTATTTTGGTGTTCTGTTGGTTTCAGTATCAAATACTAAATTTTGCTTATTTCAAGTAGGTAATAATAAAAAGCAGCACTTTATCTAAGCACACTGCTCCTTTGTATGAAGGATATGAATAGCTGATTGAATAAAATATTTGAAAATTATTTTTCAATGAGACAATGCTTAGCATAAAGTTTGTAAACATGAAGTTGAATAAAATGAACAAATGACACTCACAGTTAATTCTACATGTATGTAGTCAGTCATACCTTAAGTAGACTGTCTTTACATACCCCAGGAGACTTTTCTGTTAAATGTATCAACATATCCATTAGCTTTATTAATTTTGTAGGAATGTTACACAAATTTAGAGCAGTTATTTGAAGTAAACACTTAAGAACAGATAGGGCCCAATTTTAAGTAAAATTCAGAAGACATTTTTAAAGCTTGTGAGAAGGCTCTAAAAAGTGGAGTCATCCAACTTTGGCTTCTTTGTCTCAGCTGTTTCCACAGCGTGGGTTGGCGTACGCTACTAGTACTTTGAAGTTCGTCCTGATCTTCTCATTTCTCTTTACTTCTTCCAAATGTGGGTTTGTTTGGGGGTCTAATGAGATCTTCCAGCATGTGTAGAGTTGAGTGAGGAAGGGCAGTTTCCCCATTGATTTTAACTTTTTTTTTTCACTGTAAAATTTATGTTGGGATCAAGCGACCTAGGTGCATACTTCAGTCTCAAAATAAACCGCTTTAAAACTAGAAGATTGGGAGATGAGAATGAGCCAAACACTACTTTTGAGTAATGGAAAAAGAATATTTTTTGTGCACCATTTTAAGATGGGCTTCTCTGTTCATATGTCCCACTGGCTCACTTAATTCTTAAAATTTAGCTCATTTGTTTTATTTTTATAAGATGTAAAACTTAATTTTAGTATACATAATATACATCCATAGATGTGTACACACATTTGCTCAAGATAAAGGAAATATATGACTATATTTTCAAAGTATGTTAATATCATTAAAAATATGACTATAAAATATTTTTTCAATAAACATGAGAAGATCTTCAAACCTTACATTTTCTTTCTGGGAAAGAAAGATGTGTAAAGCAACTGGAAGGCACTGTAGAATCGGAATCATTGTAACATATAATGGAGGATTCCCTTCTGTCAGCAGAGTTTGTGGCTGATTTTATGGAGGATGTGATATTTGAGCCAAGAGGTGAATCCTGTGGTATTTTAATAGGCAGCTGAAGACAAGAGGATGAACAGGCCTGTGCTTAGTCGAGTTTGTAGATCCATGGCGGGTATGTCCTGAGAAAGAAGAGGGCGTTGGTCAGGGATATAGATTGCTGACAGCAAGACAAAGGCCTCTGGGAGCTTCAGTAGAGAAAGAGACTTTTACAAGTGTACTGGAGACACTTAAGTCAGTGTGCTTTCTCAGCTGGATTAGTCTGATGAAAGTTGGAAAAGAGTGGAGAGGTTGTTGTAGCAGTTAATATGAGGGTTGAAGAACTATCAGATGAGTAACAGTAGGGTTGCTTATGAAGCCAGGCCTCCTGGGATTGGTAAGTCACTTAGACATTGAGAAGGAGGGAAAAGAGGAGCAAAGATACAGAACATAACTGTACATTGTGAGTGCTGATTTTATTAATCGTTCAGTTTGATACTCTATAGGCAGGTGTTGAGGTGACAGATGACAGAGAAGAGTATGACCTGAAGACAGGATTGTTATTCCTCTACATGGGAGCTACAGTTGAACAGTTAGGCCCCAGAGGCGCACATTTATAGGTAGTGAAGGTGAGTATAGGACTCACTCAGAGAGAATGGCTAGCTGAAGTTAGTAGAAGAGTAGGAAAAATGCATAAATAGTAGACATTTTCCAAGATCCCAGAGGCCAGCTAGAATAGTGACTAACACAGAAGCCAAGGCAAGCTAGTAGATGAAGGGTTGAAAACAGTGAGATTCTCTGTGTGCTGCCCAACAGTGAATGTCTCAGTTAAGGTTTCTATTGCTGTGACGAGACCCCATGACCATGACAGTTCTTATAAAGCAAAACATTTAAATGTGGCTATTTTATAGTTTCAGAGGTTTAGTCCATTATCACCATTGTGGGAGTATGGCAGCATGCAGACAGACATGATGCTGGAGAAGGAGCTGAGAGTTCTCTATCTTGATCCACAGGCAGCAGAAGTGCACTGTACTTCACTGGGCATAACTTGAGCATATATGACCTCAAAGCCTACCTCCACACTTCTTCCAACAAGGCCACACCTCCTAATCGTGCCACTCCCTCTGGTCAAACATTCTGACACATGAGTCTGTCAGGGCCATTCCTATTTAAACACCATAGTTAAGGATGCAGCAGCTTTGAGATTTGGTTATTGAAGGCTCTTTGTATGAAATTTAGGAGATTTGTATGAAACATTGTGCACGACACATGCACAGAGAAGCTTACTATTTTCACCCTTTCTTCTAGCTTGCCTTAGTTTCTGTGATAGCTGCTCTAGTTCTAAGTGGTCTCTGCGACCTTGAAAAATGTCTCTCTACTATTATGATCTTGAAAGTGCTATTTTAACAGAGTAAGAATATGTTATGAAAGGAGGAAAGATTTAAAGCAGAAAATATAGAATACTCACAGGAAATTTCATTAGTTAAAAATAAGAAATATTGTGAAAGCTTAAACATTTAAACAGCAAATTTTGTATGAAACCTTCAGTTGAGATTCTATAAGGTGAGTTAACTGTGAGTCAAGTGAAAGGCCTCTGACAGCAGGTAGGGCAGGGTAGGCATGTGTGGTACTTGGTGTGGAGAGGGTGATGAGTATGCATCTGGGCCCAGCCCATCCTCTTTCCAGTTGACCAGGTTTTCCTCCCAGGGAAAGTTTAGACTACAGGATTATTTATTTGGGGAATGTATTTTCTTTTCCTCCTTTAAGTTCTGTTTATATGTTGAGATGTTTAGAATAGATGAACAATCTAAAAGCCATTCCATACCAAGTAACCTTATCAGCTGTACACAAACTTGTGAGTGTGAGTCTAGGCATTCTACCTTCCTGTTGTGAAACCATGAGCAGGTACCTCTTTGTGATTTAGTTGTGTGTACTATAAGATTGAGATAATAAAAGCACCCACTTTGGAAGGTTGTTGTTGAGATTAAATGAAATGATGCATGCAGATCTCTAGAATCATACTTTTCTCATAACATTATTTTTCTTCTACAATTTTTCTGTATTCCTTGCTTTTGCTGCTGGTCTTGCTGCTACTGATAATGTTACAAAAACAAGTGTCTTAGGGTTTTACTGCTGTGAACAGACACCACGACCAATGCAACTCTTATAAGGACAGCATGTAACTGGGGCTGGCTTACAGGCTCAGAAGTTAAGTCCATTATCATTAAGGCAGGAACATGGCATTGCAGGTGAAGAAAAGATTAAGGCAGAGCTCAGAGTTCTACATCTTATTCTGAAGGCAAACAGAAGACTGGCTTCCAGGCAACACCTACAGTGACAACCTACTCCAACAAGGCTACACTTCCAAATAGTGCCACTCCCTGGGCCAAGCGTGTACAAACCACCACAGTGTTGCTCTTGCTATTCTGTTGCTGCTAGCATCACTACTTGCTGGCTCTGTTCAGAGAGGCTGCTGTATGTTATGGATCATTCTTGATGTAAAGGCATCTTTTATTTTATTCATGGGTTTTGCCTTTAAATGGCAATTAATACCATTATTCATCTTTTCACCTGTAGCTTCATCTCAGATTGTATTCAGTTTTAGTTTCTGTAGGCTTAATTCCACCTATCATTTCAACATTTACATATCTTCTGTTGTAATGAAGTTCCTGTTGATTTCATAACTTAAATCTTGGGATTAATAGCTCATAGTGACTAATATGTTCACCTTGCTTTTTATTTCTATATGGATCTTATGACATTGGTTAATTGTTTTGAATAGATGTGTAGAACATCTTGTTGTGTAGCCCTGGCTGGTCTAGAAATCACTGTGTAGACCATGCTGATCTTGGGTTTGCTGGGCTCTTCCTCCTTCTGCGTGCTGGAATTACAGCCTCACACCACCATGTCTGGTTCAACTTTATTTTAAAAGTTTAACAACATAAAAAGGTGATTTTTTTTTTTACCCATCATGTTTTAGCTATTTCATGTGACTTTATTTTAAATAAATTATTTTATCCACAAATTAAATATACTTTATAGTTATTCCTCATTTTTTCAAGTTCTGTGTTCTGTTATTTGGGGTACAAGTGTTGTTTAGTGTTCTGTCTGTCTAGTTCCTCAGAGGTCATTGTTAAGATTAGACGAGCTGAGGGATGAGGCAACAGGAGGAAGACAAAGGGAGAATGACCAGTCAGCATCCTCATGTGTGCTTTTCCATGCTCTTCAAGCACAAATCACTGTTGTATTGTGTTTCAAACACAAATGTTCACTGGTTTGTTGGCTGTTTATTTATTATTGATTTATAATTGTGAAATTCTCTTTTCTGGAAAATATGAGGAGATAAAACTGCCCTTTTTAGGTTTCTGGTTATTTACTATTTCTCCAAGCTTTTCCTTCAGACCTAAGGCTTCCTTTGGCATACTTTTCTCTCATTCTTTTAAAGAGCTTCTGGTGATTAGCCACATGGCTTTTCTCTTATCCTTTCAGTATCTGAGGTGTTACATACTGGACTGGTATCTATTGTTCTTGATTGGAATGAGCTGTCATTCTTATTATTCCCATTGTGTATAGTATCTTTCTCCCATTGTCTGTTATGTACTCCAGAAGTTTGTCTGTGATCATCCTATGTGCTGTCGTCAAAATTACTTATTTGTTTTCTTTTAGAAATATCTTCCAAGGGCTAGAGAGATGGCCCAGTGGTTAGAAGCACTTGCTGCTGCTATGATCCTGTTAAGGTCTGGTCTGTACCATTGACCTGTGATTCTTCTCCCTTATCGTGCCTATAATTCAAATAATTGGTCTTTTGATGGTGTTCTGAATGTTCCTTTCTTAGATTTTATTTTATTTTTTCATATTTCTTGCTTGTTTTGTGTAGATCTTTCCCTTTATCTTTGAGTCCCAGGATTCTGCTTTCCTAAGTGTTCTAATTGGAATATTGAGTTTTTCAATTTCATCTCCATTTCAGCTTGTATTATAGTCAATGTTTCTATCTCTATTGAATTTATTTTTTCAAATTCTGAATTCTCTTTGTTACCTCATCCAGCTATGTATTTGTGTAATCTTGGAAGTCACTCACGTGTTTACCGTTATCCTCCTGGAGTTCAGTGAAGTCCTTTCTTGTGTCTTCTTTACGCTCTTTGATAAAGCTTAGGATTTTAAATTCTGTGTCCTGGTGTTCATCGAGGTGTTTCTTACTAGAGAACAGTTCTATAGGACTAGTGGGTTTGATGAGAGACATCATATCTTGGCCACTCATGTGGGTTTTGTTTCAGTGATGTGACCTGGGCATGCAGATTTCTTTCTTTGGTTGTGACTGATGTGGTATCTGCTTTCCTTAGATTAGGCCAGCGTGGGAGATGCATGACCTGAGTGAAACCTGGCAAAGCTGGCGGGTGAGCTGTTTAAGTGGTCCAGGGAAAGGTGGCTCCCAAACTGTGGGCTTGGAGCCAGGCCTGTGGGTGCAGAGATGGCAGTGGGCAGAGGGAAGGATGGTAGAAGAAAGGAGGATCTCACCAGTCAAAAGTGGCTGTCAAAGAAAGCACAGGTTCAAAGGCCACTGATCTTGAGCTAGGCCTGTGGTTGTGGAGGTTGGTTCAGTGAGAGGATGAGGGGAGGGGAGGGAGCGGGCAAGGATAGGGGGAATGGGAAAGAAAAGAAGTGTCTTACTCACAAAGGTATTTCAGGAATAAAGAGAGTTTCTGAGCTACAGTCTAGAACTGGGCAAGTCCGGGAAGGGAAGCAAAGGGAAGAAGCGCTGTACTTAGGAGAGGCTCCTGGGTCTCCAGTGCAGATGCAGGCCTTTTATTAACTGTTTTATTCATATTGCTTGCTATGGATGTATTTACATTTTTACGTGTTTTCTTTTTGTGTGTTTGTTTTAAGTTTTCTAGGTCATATCTATTTATAATTTCATCCTTTTATATTTCAAATTTTGTAGAGTTCAAATTTGGGAGAGTATGTTCCCAGGATGTTGTTTATATCACTGCTATCTATTGTAATCTGCTTTTTATCTCTGGTCTTAGAATTTTGAATCTTCTCTCTAGCTTTTATTGATTTGGTGAAGGGTTTGTCAATTTTGTTTTTCAAAGCCGTAACTCTTCATTATTTTATTGTTTTTGTTAGTTTGTTTCTATTTCATTGATTTATGTCCTGATCTTTATTATTTCTGTTTACTTGGTTTGGGTCTTATTTGATCTTTTTTTTCCCCATGCCTTGAGATGCGTCATTGTTGCTGGCTTGAGTTTCTCCTGACTTTGTCATCTGAACATTTAGAGTTCACTGTCTTCATTGTATCTCATAAGTTTTGGAATCCTGTATGTTCATCTTCATGGAGAAGTGCAAATTCCTTTGATTTCTTCAATGGAGCAGTTATTACTCAGTAGGTAGTGTTTAGTCTTCTTGAGTTTGTGTATTTTCCGCGGTTTCTCTTGCTATTGATTTCTAGTTTTATTCTGTGGTCAGATAGAATACAGAACATTATTTCAATTTTCTTCTTTTGGGGTGGGAGATTGGGGGTGGGACTTCGTGTCCTAGCACATGTGGACTGGTGGGAAGAGTGTGTACTCTTAGTGCTCAGGTGGAGTTGTCTGTAGAAGCCTGTTGGTTCATTTTATCTGTGCTGTCATTCAGCTTTGATGCTTGTGTCTTTCCCAGATGACTTCTTTGTTGGTGAGAAGAGAGTACTAAAGTCACTTACTACCACTGTGTTGGTGTAAATCAGTCTCATAGTATTTGCTGCATAAAACTGTGTCACCTGTGTTCAGTGTAATAGAATTGTAATGTTCTCCTGATGGATTGTCTCCTTAATCAGTATGAAGAGACCATTCATTGTCTCTCCTGAGAGTAGTGTTGGTTTGAAGTTTCTTTTGTCAGAGAGAGTACTGACTCCCATTTGTCTCCTGGTACCAGTGGCTTGAAATACCTTTGCTCGCTCTTCCTTCCTTCCTTCCTTCCTTCCTTCCTTCCTTCCTTCCTTCCTTTATTTACACTCATTTTATCCCCCTTCCCCTTCCCCCCATCCACCCTCTGACTGTTCAAATGTGTAGCTCATGCTGGCCTTGAACTCGTGATCCTCCTTCCTCTGCCTCCTTCAGCAAATTCTACCGGTGTGTGTCATCATAACCAGCCCATTCTTTTAACCTAACATGGCTGTCTGTCTTTGTGAGGCATGTCCCTTGTATACAACAAAGAGGGCCCGTGCTTTCTAATTCAGTCAGTTATTCTGTACCTGTTGATTGGAGAGTCTAGTCCATTGATATTCAGAATTGTTATTCTTGTCATTTGTCATTAATTTTGTAGTGTCTGATGGTTTTTAAGGCCTTATCCTGTGATAATTAACTTGGAACCCCCCCCTCCCCGCCCATGTAGCTTCTTCAATGTGTTTGTCATTTTCTTCCATTCAAAGTCTTCCAGAGTTGGCCTATCGGTCAGATAATGCTTTAGCCTACTTTTGTCTCAGCAAGTTTTCCTTCTCCTAATATTGTGATAGTCCTGTCGGATAGAGTAGCTGAGTAGGCAGTGGAGTCTTTCAGACCTTGCAGTGTACGCTTTCATGGCCTTCTAGTGCTGAAACCTCAGGCCTGCCTCATGTGGGGCTTGGTCCTCCTC
Source organism: Mus minutoides (assembly GCA_902729485.2). NCBI lineage: Eukaryota > Metazoa > Chordata > Mammalia > Rodentia > Muridae > Mus > Mus minutoides. The sequence continues at coordinate 3,895,218 of LR749527.1, forward strand.
TCCTGCCATTTTCAGTGCATTTTAATTTTTCTGAATTTTAAGTGTTTTGGCTATAGTACAATGTGGGGCATTTCCTTTTCTGGTTCTGCCTACCTCTTTTCATCTGGATGGTTATCTATTTTCCTAGTATTGGACAATTTTCTTCCATTATTATACTGAATACTTTTTTGTCTTTTATATGGAATTTTTTTTCTTCTCTGTCTATACCTCATAAATTTGGTCTTTTCACACTGTATCAAAAAGCTTATATATAGTATTCCTTTATATATATTTAAATTTATTGTTGACCTTAACAAATTCTCCATATCCTCTGACTTAATGTTTGTGTCTGACTATTCTGTTTTCCATGTGACCCGTTTTATTGGTAAGGAGTTTCACTGAGATTTTTATTTGACTTACTGACATTTTAATTTGAGAAAATATTTGTTTGCTTTATTTTCATTATTTGAAATGAGCAATCAATTTTATTGTCATACACCTACCAAGTACGCCAGGCTATTCTGTCCAGCCCGTCTCAGGACCCTCCTGTTTCTGCTCTCCCAGAGCTGGGATGTGCACCACTGCCATGCCTGGGTTGGTTGTGGTTAGAACATGGGCTCAGGATCAAAGTCATTCTTGCATAGCAAGCACTTTACTGAGCCAGCTGCCTAGACAGTAATTTGCCATTTATATGAATATTCTTTCTTTTAAAATGTCATATTTCAACACATAGCTAAAAGTATTTTGAAATGAGCAGATGTGAGCAGAAAGAAGTTGGAAGAGACTCACTGAAATGGAAATAATAAAGCCCGAAACCCTGTGTAGGTTTGAATGTAAGAGCAGGACACCACTATAAAATGATGCTCTGTTAATCTTGAAAATCTTTCCCTTGAAGTTGGACATGAAAACAAAAATGATGGAAGCAAAGTTTGCTGAAGAGAAACTTAAGCTGCAGCAGAAGCATGATGCCGACGTGCAGAAGGTAGGACTGTGTCATGTCTGTGGTCTGCAGTGTCCTGTGCCCTGGGGCTTGGGACGGGCCACACAGCTATCTCTCCATCTACCCATGGACTAGGCACTTGAAAATAGTGTGTGTCATAAATGAAATTTGCTGAAGTATAGTCCCATCAAAAGTTATCTGTCAACTTTATTTGTAAAGTGTGTCTATTTCTGTCCTGTTTTTATATTGCCAGTTACATTACCTGTTATTTTAAGACTGAATTTCATATAGTTTTTACTAGATCATTACTAATGAGTATGTTTGTGTGTCCTTGTGTAGCTGAAGAACTTAGAACCAGAAATACTGTATTGGTGAGCTGTTCTAAGACAGGACCTTACCATATTCCTCAGCCTGGCCCTGGCCACATCACCCTCTTGCCTTGCCTTCTCAAGTAGCTGGAGGGACAGGGCTTTACCATCAGGTTTTGCACTGTTCTTGAAATGTGAAGTATGATAACAGCTGTAAATACTATAGTTTGTTTTATCCTGACTGTTTCAGCTTTCTGATTCAGTTTCTGTTTTTAATTAATTAATTAATTAATTAGATTGAGGATCCCATTATTTCCCACCTGGCCTCAGGCCGTGTTCTTTTCACCTCTGCTCCTGAGTACCACTGCACCTTTCTCTCCTTAGCTTCAGAAGGAATTCTTGCTCTATTCACAGCAAAGACCCAGATGCCTATAGAATGGAGCTTTTATTTCAAACGAAAGCTCTATTGGGTCTGTGATGCACAAAGCAGCAATAAGACAAACAAGCAAGCTCTTGGACTTGGTGTGTTTGCTGTAGACCACATGGAGTGTGATGTTGGCACGGACTGTCAGGCTTCCTTTTTGAGTATGCCTCTCAGATTTTGCTTTCCAGTTTTCAGGATCTGTCTATTTATTTAATCACTTATTATGTGTCTTATGAGCCAAGGATTCATAAACGCTAGGGAAGTACTATACTACTATTAGCCTATCTTCCCACCCATTTAAGAAAATATGTTTGAGACAGTATCTAGATCAGTGTCTAGCTTGGCCTTAAGCTTACCCTGCGACCATCCTGTGTCAGCCTCTCCAGTAGGTAAGTTGTAGCTGTGTACTACCAAGCTTGACCCCAATTGTTTGGTATGTGTGTGCTGCAAATTAATTTTTTAATTAGATATTTTCTTTATTTACATTTCAAATGTTAGCCTCTTTTCTAGTTTCCCCTCCAAAAATCTCCTCCCCCCTCCCCCTGCTCCCCAACCCACCCACTTCCATTCCTAGTCCTGGCAGTGTCCTATACTGGGGCATAGAGCCTTCACGGGACCAAGGGCCTCTCCTCCCATTTATGACTGGCTAGGCCATCCTCTGCTACATATATAGCTAGAGCCACAAGTTCCACCATGTTTTCTTTGATTGGTTTGATCCCAATTTTTCAATACTTTAATTGAATTTGTATCTCTCCTAGTGTCTCAGCGAACATCAACTATACTTTGCTATATAGAATTTTAGTTCATGCTATATTTTTATAATTATTAAACATTTTTGTGCTAATGTGTTTTAAATGCATGAGGTTTGTACAAATAGAAAGTTTACACATGTTCATTAAAAACTAAGCCTATGTGTTTACTACCCCAAACTGAATAACAAAGACAGAATCAGCTAGCCATACTAATCCTAGCACTGGGGGCTCAGGCTGGCCTTAAACACATCTGTAGTCCAGGCACACCATGACCTCATCTTCCTCTTGCCTTGGTCTCTAGAGTAGCTGGTATGTACCACCAGAATAGTCTGCTTGACTCAGAGAAAGGGATCCTGGCTCAAAAATTAAACAAAGGAAAGCAAAGCAGGGGCAAAGGCAAAAAACTGAGGCCACATTATCATGTACGCAAGCATCTCTGAAACAGAAAATACTTTAGTATTAAGTCAAGCATATTATTTGAATCATTCTCTGCGTGTGTGTGTGTGTGCACATGCATGTGTACATGTGGTGTGTATGGACATGCATGTGTACATGTGGTGTGTGTGTACATGCACGTGTACATGTGTACCTGATATGTATGGACATGTATGTATACATGTGGTGTGTGTGCACAAACGTGTACAAGTGTACCTGTGGTGTGTATGGACATGCATGTGTACATGTGGTGTGTGTGCATATGCAAAATGTGTATTTGGGTGTATTCATATCATATGTGCCTGTGAAGGCTAGAGGCCTACTTTTCATATCTCCCTCTATCATTTTCCAATTCATTTTCAGAGACACAGTCTTTCACTGAACCTGGTGCTTACCATTTTGTCCTCCCTCCCCAACTCAGTTAGCTTTTTATCATCATGAGCAATGCTTGACAAGAAACATGGGAGAGAGGTTTTTCTTTTTCTTTTTCTTGGCTTACCATTTTAGAGGACACTGTGGAGAAAGTTAGGGGGAAATGCATCTCTATTCCCGACACCAAAGCCCTACTTCCTCCAGTGAGACCCCCATCTTCCAAATGGTCCACAGTCTCTAGTACTATCAGCTGGGACCAGAGCCTGTGGAGGGCATTTTATATACAAACCAAATATTTCAAACCCTGGGACCTGGGAGATCATGGCCTTCTCAAAATTAAAAAACCATTCAGTTAAGCCTTTAAATTTTCCATAGTCTCATAGTTTCAGTACTGTTCAAAAGAACAAAGGCCATGTCTCCTCTCAGACTCAAGGCAGTCCCTTAAATATGGGTCCTTTTCAATTATATGTTTTCAGCATGTAATGTCATGGGACGAACCATTTCCATTCCAGAGTGAAGGAAGGGAGAATAGACCAAACCAAAGTAGCAATGAAAGGCATCATAGGAATACCAGACCTTCAGCTCCATTCTAGGCATGTGAGGGTTGTGGTAGTATCATATGGGCTTCTCCCTTGGGCTTGGTTAGCTTTGCTTCCCCAGCTCAGTTGCCTATAACACAACTCTTTCTTTGGTCATTGCCTGCCTTGGTTACTTTCTAGAACTCTGTATAAGACTTTGTTTGTTACCTCACTCTTCATAGTTGCAAAACCAACACCACATGGACAACATTATGTCTTCATAGCAACTTGAGATGTATCCTGGACCCCTTGGTCCAGAGCTGGATTTCATCTGTGTGTCTTTGAGGGTAAACCTGGCAAAAACACTTAGCTAGGTAACGCTGCTTGAGCAGGAGTCCCTGCTGGGTCTCTCTGTTTAGTCACTCTCTTTTCAAATGGGAAGTTTTGGATAACTTTGAATTGCTCTAATCCTGGGATTATGTGTGAAATCTTGAACATTATACCTCCTTTCCTGTTGGCCCAGCACTGAATCTGATTTCTCTCTAATGGCACTATTCTATTGAGCAAATACACGTTTTTGTCTCCACCTTTTCTGTCCTCAGTTTTAACTAGATTCAAACTTTTTTTTCTTTTGTCAAATTGTACATTTCTTTCTGTTCTCATTCTCTATAAATCCAACTAAAACAGTAAGTGGTAACTACGGCACAACATGGCTAATTTTGCTTTCTCAGTTTTCTTTCACAGATTTGTCTGTGACATTTTAGTTAAGCATTTTCAGGATTCATTTTCAGTCATGTATTTTCAGGATATGATCAGAATGCAGCCAAATTCTTTGCCAGAATAAAAGATGAATGGCATCTAGCCCAGCTTCTGATAGAGTCCATGACCCCTTCTGATACAGTATCACTATTTTTATTGGTCTCCTAGTTTCCCAACCTTGAGCTGGAAGAGCTTCTTCAGCTCCACATGTGGCACTGTAGGGTTTCTTTAGCCTGCAGCTCTCACATCTTCCCCTGCCCTCCTGCAGACCAGTTCCAAAGGCCAAGAACTATACCATCAGGCTTATTACAGCACTGACCTCATTTTGTGGTCACAACTTATTATGTTAATTAATTTTGTACCACTTATACCAAATACCTGAGAAAAAGCAGCTTAAGAAAGGAAAGACTATTTTGGCTCATTTTTGTGGGATATGGTCCAGCAGCCATAGGGTTGAGACTGAAACAAGAAAGGTAAGGTAGAATGCTACTAATAAAAACACCAAGGGATACTACTTTGGGGTCATTGGAGAACTTTACGTAACGTTGGTTTCGGGCATGTGGGAGTCCAGCTGCATTGTGAGGGCAGCAGCCAGGCCCACTTGCTCCTCACTCTGGGTTTCCTTTGCACCCCTGGGAAACATTTTCTACTGTTTATTAACTTTCCTATTTTGGTTATTTCTCTTTTAATTTGATTTTTTAATTCCAAAGTATAAAGGCATGGCTATATTTATTAAGTGGTTAAATTTGAAACAACTAGTAAAACATAAACAGTGTAAAACTTATTAATGTTTTTGACATTTTGAGTTCATTTTTCTAATTCACCTAGATAGGAATGGAGCCTGTAAATGGCCATCTTGGAAGAGGTCTTGGCTTTAAGTAGCAGGACAGTAGGACAGTAGTGGCAGGGACCCTGGATGTCTACATGAATGACACTGTATGCCAGTGCACGGCCCAAGAGCCTGTTTCTGATGACGTCTCTTTGCTACTTTTTGACAGTTTAATTTCCAAACCATATTCTAGGTATTCATGTAATTTTTTATTCATAGTCTTCTTAAAATTGTATTGAAAAGTCTATACAAAACATTCTAAAATTAGTAATATTAATATTTTATCAGTGTATATAAAGTAATTTTTGTATTTAGGTGGAATCACTTATGAGACTGATAGACTTGTAAAATACCGTGTTCACTTATAATTATATTCTATACTAATTCGATATACTAAAGTACTATACATTGTTTTTTCAGATTTTAGAAAGAAAGAATAATGAATCAGAAGAGTTGAAAATCTTATACAAAAAGAAACAAACTGAAACTGAGGAGACCATACGAAAGCTTGAAAAGAAAGGTGGTGTCTGATGTAAATCTTCCAGTAACAGTTTATATTTATTTTAACAATTTAAAATGCAAAAGTAAAATTTCATTTCTGAGACTGTGAGTTTCCAGCAATAGATGAAATTTGTATGGACTTTCATGTAACTAGGCAAAGTGTGTGTGTGTGTGTGTGTGTGTGTGTGTGTGTGAACTTCACTCACAGAGTATATCAAACTGTATCAGATTCACACTGTTTGGAAACAAACAACTAGGCATGTCGCGCGCCTACCCTGTCCAGCGGGAATAAGACACAAGACAAACAGGTTTCTTCCCCAACGGTTTACTCAGGAACTTGATGCACTTACAGCTTAGCAGAGCACGATGGCAAATGGCCCCACCGCGAGCAGCCTATTTATACCCTGTCCTGGCCAATCACTGAGCTGCCTCGTGGCTCTCGGGTGACTACACCAGGTATTCTCAAGTGACTACACCAGGTGTTCTCGGGCTCAAGATCAAACAACAGCTGACACTGTAATGCCAATTTAAGAGTTGTTTATGCCAGAACAGCTGAATCGGTCGATGCCATCTTTAAAGAGCGGTTGAATGGCTCCCTACATAGGCAGACTGAATTGCAGTTAAAATATGCTGTTTTTAACAGTAGTAGAAGCCAGGCGTGGTGGCACACGCCTTTAATCCCAGCACTTGGGAGGCAGAGGCAGGTGGATTTCTGAGTTCGAGGCCAGCCTGGTCTACAGAGTGAGTTCCAGGACAGCCAGGGCTATACAGAGAAACCATGTCTCAAAAAAACAAAAAACAAAACAAACAAACAAACAAACAAAAAACAGTAGTAGAAACGGTGGAAAACTATCACAAATTACCTTGCCAACTTGAAGATGTTTATACTCTGTATATAGAACAATTCATAACTAGGTCCGAAACTCACAAAAATGTGTGTGTGTGTGTGTACTTGAATATTCTATGGGATCTTTAATGGTGGTGTAGCTCATTCCCAAGTGCCCGTGCATGGTCACTTATATAAAAATCACTGCAATGTGCTTGTAGGCTACATTAATTTGCTTTGAATGATGTTCTTATGGGCATACAGTGTTTAATCATTATTAAATTCAACAGACATTTTATGAAGTTTTATATAGTGTGCATTTTACAAAGAACTATATCACGATGTATTAATGAGAAGTATTTATCAACACAGATGTATGTATTTATGTGCATCAAAGTACAAATCCATATGGATATCCACACACCATCATTAGTAATAAAAGTGTGGTTCAGAAATTTTTAAAAAAGCAAGAATTTTTCTTTTTCTAAGATTATTTATGGACTGGAGAGATGGCTAAGTGGTTAAGCTCACTGGCTCTACTTCCAGAGATGCTGAGTTTAATTCCCATATGGCTGGCTTACAACCATCTATAAAGGGATCTTATATTCTCTTTTGGCATGCAGGTGTACATGCAGCAGAGCACTGATATAAATTTTATAATTAAAATATCCTCCAGTTTTAAGAAAGATTTATTTATTTATTTTGTGTTCAATATTCTGCCTACATATATGCCTAGAGACCCGATATTGTGTAAATTACAGGGGTTTCTTTCTCTCTTTTCAAGGGGAAGAATCTGTTTGGTTGGTATTTTTAAGAGACTATACCTGAATTGATATTCCATAAGCAGAAAATTTTCCACAGTAGAAGAAGGATATATATAAAGAAGTAGGTGATGGCATTGGTAGCATGAATGCATGTCCACAGGAGCCCGCAGAGAATTTGGTGTGTTTACAGTGTTGTTTTGTGATGTGGAAGAGACGAGATGGAGCCAAGAGCAGCTGGATTATAAAGAGCTGTTTTCCCAGTTAGAGCCCTTGACCCATATCCTTTGGGGAGTAAAACTTTAGTATGATTTCTAGCTGGCCCTCCTGTGGGATCTGCCATATTAGAGGAGAACTATTTGAGACTAGCATGCTATTTAAATGTTCTAGGGAGAGAATAAAGACTAATCAATTTCTTCTATGATTATAGAAATGGCAAAAAAAACAATGAAATAAGAGGGGTTTTTAGAAAAGTAAGTTAGTGAAAACTATCTACTAAATGTATCATTACACTTAGATATCAAATTCTAATATGGTTCCTAGAACTGGTTTAACTATATTCCCATTGTTTTTGACAGTTCAGATCCTTATACGTGACTGTCAGGTTATCAGAGAAACTAAAGAAAACCAGATAACTGAGCTGAAGAAGATCTGTGAACAAAGCACAGAGTCTCTGAATAATGATTGGGAAAAAAAGGTAAGTTCCGCAAGTCAGCCCCAGGACTGTGTGCATCTGAGAGGGACGTACTAGCATGTGCAGAAAATGTGTACAGCTCCAGGAGAAGCTCGAAATTGCTGGTGCTCCTGTTCTGGTATATTTTCATCTCAAAGTCTATATTCTAGAAATAGTCTTGTTTTAAAGTCATATTTTTTTACTTATTTTTATTGAATAATGTTTTGCATTTTTTGTCATAGCCAATAGGTTTTAACTAAAATTATTATGGAAATAATGGTTTCAATTTGGGATTTGTGTCATTTTTCTCTTAAAATGCCAGATACCATTATCTAGCCCAGGCTGAAGTTGATAGTACAAACTTGTTTTGATGTGAGGAAAATCCCTAGTGGGCAGTTCTGCTTGCATGCACTGTGGAAGCATTGAGGTGTTGGTACTGAGGCTTAGTGATCATCTTGGATCACTTTTGGTTCTAAGTGTATCCCTGGTATGAAAACAGACTTCAGAAAATTACAGATTCACTGGTCAGATTTGAAGGAGCATTTACAGTAGTCAAAACTGCCTGCATTAAATTTGCAAAGCTGAAGGGTCTTCTGGATGGCTGTTTCTGAGGATCCTTATTCTTTTTGCTAAGCTAGAAACTAGAATCAAGGTTCTTGAGACTCTTACCAGTGGGCTCCTGCATCCTGCCTGCTTTCTGCATCTGGTTCTCACCATGACTCGGCCTCCTGTTCCTCCAGTATCTTCCCTGCCAGATAGGAATTCACACTGCTTTCCTTAGCCCGCCTTTCTCTCTGTTCACGGACAGTGAGTCAAAGGCATCTGTTCGACTTTCTAACTCCTGAGTTCCCCATCCCATGAGTGTCACTAATGTAAGTTAAAGTTCAGTTCTCAGTAAGATGAAAGAGGGAGGGGATGGCTATGGGCTAAGAGCAGCTTCAGCCTCAGCTCGCTGCTGAAACCTGTCTGGGTCTCCACTTCTGGCTTTGGTTCTTTTACCTTAGGTCACAGTGTTTTTGTTAAAGCTTCAGCCATTTAAGCAACATAACATAAGAATATTGATCAATTAAGACCTTTGCACACAGCACTTGTGAAGTATATTCCTTCTTTGTTATCAGCCTTACTCTGTGTATTCCACTCATAACCATGATCTCTGTGTTTGAGATTTTATTGGTTATGGAATGCCAAGCAGGTTTCTTGTTGGGAATTTGCCTAGGAAGCATTTCCACATTTATATTGTACAACTGAAACAAATGATACTGACACTGAGATACTGTTCACAAGAAACAACAAGATTGTTAGTATATGTCTTTCTGTTTGTATTTTTAAGACCACTAATAATAATGTTTAATTGAGAAATATGTTACAAATTAGGTTTACTTAATTTCTACACAAGATAGCACATTTCTTTAATATTTGCCTATCGAAATTTTCTGTTCAGGAAAACAGAGGAAACGTTTGTATCCTCTTTGTATGGTATTTTTACTTGTGGGTTTTAGATTCTTGTTTAAATTATTTCATAGATATATAAATAGGACTATTGAAAAGCATTTATTGGATTTCCCATGACATATTCCATGGTAGTGAGAGACTCTTGACTTCCTTGCACAGCTTCACAGTGCTGTAGCAGAAATGGAAAAGGAAAAATTTGACCTTCAAAAGCACCATACAGAGACCATTCAGGAGCTACTGGAGGACACAAATGTGCGGCTGAGTAAGATGGAGGGAGACTACATGGTGCAGATGCAGTCCACAGTGAGTGCTGTCTTCTCTGTCAGACTTTCACACTCATCTTGGTTCCCATGACCTCATGCTTCACTGATATGTACTTTCCATAAACTTGTTATGAAATTTAAAGGAAGAGCATTACTTCCTTTTTTATTGGATATTTTCTTTATTTACATTTCAAATGTTATCCCTGTTCCTGGTTCCCCCTACTGCCTGAAAACCCCCTCCCTCTTCCCCTCCTCCCTCTCCTTGCTCACCAACCCACGCACTCCAGCTCCCCTGTCCTGGCATTCCTCTACACTGGGGCATTGAGCCTTCACTGGACCAAGGGCTTCTCCTCTCATTGATGACCGACTAGGCCATCCTAGAGCATTACTTTCTTGCAGGAGACAGCAGCAGTGGACAGGCCTAGGAGTTCACTAAGAGGCCTAGCCTGACTCTTCTGTGTTACTTATGCTTCTCAATCTCTTAGAAGTGGTTGCAAATTCTTTTCATTAATTTTTAATTCAGAAATAATTTATTTCCTCTTTAAAAATTTTTTAAACCTAACATACAAGTGTTTTTCTGAAAATATTTAAAGTTGGTGTGAAGGGAGTAAGAAGTGTTACTGACATTTTCTTAGTAGAGCATTATCTGAAGCACTATATATATAATTATATAAATATATGTATTTATATAATATATATATATATATATATATATATATATATATATATATATATATATATATATATATATATATAATATATATATATATATATATATATATATATATATATATATATATATATATATATGTCACCTGGAGAAATCTCAAATCCTTAACAGTTTAGATGTCTTCTTAATGCTTTGAATGTTAAGTTTTCTCATTTTTGTAGTTCAAAAATATTAGGAAGTTATTGGAAATATTAAATTGACATACACATAATAAACTTAATATTTAGTTGTTGATACTATCTTTTAAAGTGAAACATATGAGAAAAATAGAGTTATATAAGTGAAAAAGACAGACTATTTTAAGAAACTAACACTGGCTTGAGGATAGGATTTTTGGCTCCTATTCCTTGTAAAAATGACGAGAAAGAGATGAAGTCAGAAATGAGGATGGAAAAGAACACACGAAGTTCGTATAAATTTTGGAGTTTGTATTGGTTACATTTATGTCATTGTGACAAAACACCTTACAGACTCTATGCAAGTAAAGTTTCCTTTTGACTGTTGCTGAGGGTCTGCGATGGCAGGGAAGGCCTGTGGAGTTCATGGTGACAGGAACATGTCACAGAGATTCCTTATATAACATCAGGCTAAGATGCAAAGAAATTACCAACAGATCCAGGATACAGAAACTAACCTTCAAAGGCATGCCCTTAGCCAGTCAAGGTCCCACCTCTTAAAGGCTTGACAGGTTCCTGAAACAGCACAGCTACCTGCAGACAAAGCTTTCAAAACATGACCCTGTGGGAAACAGTTCAGATTCAAGTCATAACAGCTCTGGAAATGCAGCAGAACAGTTGAAATTGATCTGACAGGTTCAAGAAAGCACAGGACTCAGAGCTGTAGAGGCATCAGGCCTGCAGTGTTGACATTTTTGGGTCTGTTAGCAGCAATAAGGGTGAGGGCACAGGGCTAATCATAATGTGCCTTCATTTGCATGTGGCTCAGATGTCTCTGAGGCAGCTTTAAAATGAGAGAATGAGCACCAACAGGACGCTGTGTCTCTATGGTCTCTCCAATATGAACGGATTGTCTGTCTCCTAACTCCTAAGGAAAAAGCTGGGTGGTTTTTCTGAAGAGAGGAAGGCTCTGGGTTTGGTGCAGTTTGCTAATGGCAGGCTGTAAAGCACTACTGCCTGACCTCCCAGAGAAGACAGTGAAAACCAAGGTGCTCATAAGGAAGAGTGTCAGTGTGCCTTTAGATGGTTACTCAGCAGGCAACGGGCTATGCTGGCAGGTGCACATTAGAAAAAGATGTGAGTTCTTTTGTGAATGGGTTACTTCATGCAGGATGATGGCCTCCAGATCCATCCATTTGCCTAGGAATTTCATATATTTATTGTTTTTAATAGCTGAGTAGTACTCCATTGTGTAAATATACCAAATTTTTTGTATCCATTCCTCTGTTAAGGGACATCTGGGTTCTTTCCAGTTTCTGGCTATTATGAATAAGGCTGCTATGAACATAGTGGAACATGTGTCCTTATTACCAGATGGAATATCTTCTGGATATATGCCCAGTAGAGGTATTGCAGGATCTTCCGGTAGTACTATGTCCAATTTTCTGAGGAACCGCCAGACTGATTTCCAGAGTGGTTGAACCAGCTTNGAGTCACACCAAGATATTTTATACTGTTAGTGACTATTGTGAAGGGTGATGTTTCCCTGATCTCTTTCTCAGCCAGTTCATCCTTTGTATAGAGAAAGGCCATCGATTTGTTTGAGTTAATTCTATATCCAGCTACTGCACTAAAGCTGTTTATCAGGTTTAGGAGTTCTCTGGTGGAGTTTTTGGGGTCACTTATATAAACTATCATATCATCTGCAAATAGCGATAATTTGAGTTCTTCTTTTCCAATTTTTATCCCCTTGACCTCCTTTTGTTGTCGAATCGCTCTGGCTGGGACTTCAAGTACTATATTGAATAGGTAGGGAGAAAGTGGGCAGCCTTGTCTGGTCCCTGATTTTAGTGGGATTGCTTCCAGTTTCTCTCCATTTAGTTTGATGGTGGCCACTGGTTTGCTGTAGATTGCTTTTATCATGTTTAGGTAAGGGCCTTGACTTCCTGATCTTTCCAAGACCTTTATCATGAATGGGTGTTGGATTCTGTCAAAAAAAAAAAGAAAAAAAAAAAGAAAAAGATGTGACCCCTAGTGCTTTCCAAGTGAATAAGTAGTTTTAAACACTAGCAGACTCCTAGGTTTCACATACACTAACTGTCATGTCACTATGGTGTTTCTAAAAATGTCATTTTTCATTATTTTGAGGTATTTAAATATTTTTTCATTTGTTATGATAAATGTCTTAATAGAAATTATTTTTTTAAAAAAGATCTCCGCTTAGGCCTTATTTTATATTTTCTTTCTCTTAGGCCTTGTAATTTCTCACTGTGAAAGCTTCTTATTTTATTCTATTTTTATCAATCCATTCTTTAATAGATTCGTTACACTTTCATTTTAACTTTTTTTTTCATGCCCAGTATTTTTGTTTGACTCTGAAAAAGCCCTCCTAACCAATTTCCTCTGTGTCATGTATGCATACTATCTTGAGTATATTTATTAGGCTAGCTCTTGGACTACTATAATAATGTTCTGTATATTATGAATGACAACATGATCCACATTGTTGTCCTGGTATGTTTTTACTTTCAACTTCACACAGCCTAGAGTCACCTGAGGAGAAGAACTCTCAACTGGAGAATTGTCTAGATCAGACTGTCTCGTGGCCATGTCTATGAGCGGTTGTTTTGGTTTATGATAGATATGAGAGAGTCCAGTGCATTACCATAGATAGGTAAGTTTGATATATGTAAGTGGTTAAGCAAGAGCTAGTGAATTAGACAGTAACCGGCATTTCTTCATAGTTTCTCCTTTATCTCCTGCTGGTGCTTCTGCCTTCACTTTCCTCACTGATGGACTATGACCTGAAGTGTGAGCTGAAATCAACCTTTTTCTCCTGTGTTGCTTTTGTCTGTCACAGTAACAGAAAGCAATCTTGTACAATTGCATTGTCTTTAAAAATAAGTTTTAATGATATACCTTTCAGGGGTCACAGTTATGTTGTACTGTGAACTCATGTCCTTGGGGTTTGTTATTCTGATATATATTCGGGAAAGTAGGAGATCAAGTTCTTCATTGCTTGGTGAAAGCTTGTGCTGTCTAGTTTTATGTCAACATGAGGAAATCTAGAATTATTTGGGAAGAAGGAATGTCAGTTTAGAAAATCTTCCCATCCAATTGGCCTATGGGCAATCCTGTGGTATGTTTTCTTAATATGGGAGGGCCTAGTCCACTGAGGACTGTGCTGCCCCTGGTCTGGTGATCCTTGGTTATATAAGAAAGGAGGCTGAGTAAACTATGAAGAGCATTTCTCCATGACTTCCGCATCAGGTTCTTGTTCCTGCCTTGAGTTTCTGCTCTGATTTCCTAAAATGATGGACTATAATGTAGAAGTGGAAGCAAAAATAAAGCCTTTTCTGCACAAGTTGCTTTTGGTGTTTTATCTCAGCAATGGAAAGCAAACCAAAATGGAGCTTGTTGAGTGAGGAGATGGCCAGCCTCAGGATGGAGGCTTCAGGAAGGCCCATTGGCCTTCTCACATGTCAGGTGCAAGCTTCACTAGTCCTGAAAGGACTACAGCTTTGGAGAGATGGTGTCCCTAGGTTATAACGATCAGCTAATGGGCTTTAGAGGGAGAGGTGATCTTTGAATTGAGGAAGACTTCAACTTCATCAGATTTAACCATCCTTTAAACTTGATGCATTTTTTCCTCTTTCCCCTGCCTGCAGCTTCTTTTCCACTCTTCTTTCTTCATCTCCTTTCATTTTCCTCTCTTCTTCTCCCTTTACTCCCCTTCCCTTCATTTCCCCCTTTCCTGTTTCTTATGCCTTCCCCTTCCCTGCCCGTCTCCCTCCCCTACTCTCATCCTTCTCTGCCCTTCTGTTTCTATTTTTTTTCCTTTCCCAGTCTCCTTCCTTTGTTTGAAACAAAGTCTGGCTTTACCTCAGGCTTGCCTGTACTTATTATGTTGTTAAGGCTAGCCTTCAACTCTAGCCTCCCTAGTGCATTGCCATGTAAGTCCTGCCTGTTGTGTCTTGTTAAACAAATCTCTCTACTGAAAGTGGAGGGTGCTTCAACATAAGCTTTACTGAACATTTGTCAGTTTTGCTTTTATATGAGTCTTTACCTCTGTAGTTGTTGCTTTGTTGTGATTAGTGAAAGACTGGAATCTAATGTCATTGTTTTCGTGTTCATGACTTCTTTTGTTCTTCCAGTTTCACTTGGAGTCTCTCTTCCTCTCTCCATCTGTCTTGACTGTTGCTATGTAACTTCTTTTCAATGAAAGTCTCCATTGCTAATGGCTGGCAAGTTTCTCTGGCTTTGCTGACATCATTACTAAAGCTTATACTCTTGATGTTCCTCTCCCTTGCTCCCCTTCCCTTCATTTCCCCCTTTCCTGTTTTTTATGCCTACCCCTTCCCTGTCCATCTCCCTCCCCCTACTCTCATCTCATCCTTGTTCAGTACAATTGTCCTGTCTGAGCCCTTTTCTTTGATGGTTATATTTAGAATTTGATTTCCATGTTTATAAGAAACAGGACTTGGAGAATATAATTTGTTTTCTTTGACAATATCTTTTCTTTGGAGTATCATCTATAATATTTTTGATGTTTACTGTTAAAAGTCATATACTTTTGGGGGCTAGAGGAGTTGTTCAATGATTAAGAACTCTTGTTGCTTATACAGAGGACCTGTGTTCAGCTATCAGCACCCACACTGCCACTCACAACTATCTGTTACTTCAGTTTCTGATGGATGGGTGCTTCCATGGGCATTGCATACATGTGGTACATAGACTTATATGCAGGCAAAATACCTATACACATTAAATAAATAAATAAAATTTATATAGACATATATTTTAAAAGATATACTTTTGCTTTAAATGTTTATCACAGATTTTTAACCCCTTATGGAGATATAACAAATATTTTACAGTGAAGTACATTGAGTAGAATTTATATAAAATGTTAAATAATGGTGGGAAATATAGTTTCTAAATCAAAGTTATTTAAAAAAATATGTAGACTCAGAATTTGAAGAAAGGCTGCTTCTCTATTGTTATTATCTTGTTCATTATATAAACTAGCATGTGAATAATGGATGCCATTATGGTGTTTCATACATATTTTGTTTTCATTTGTTCCCCTTCCCATTTCCCTCCCTCATCCCTGTCCCTCTTGCTATCCTCTTCCTTCTTCATCCCTGTCTTCTCCTGCTGCCCTCATCTCACGTGGTCCACTTCCCTGTTTTCTTCTTTACCTGCAGTCAACCTTTTCTAACTGCAGCACACACACGCATGCACACACACACACACACACACACACACACACACACACACACACATTCTCTCACATACACGTTTATATACTCACAGTGTATATAATGTTTCCTGCTTAGAATAATTTTCCTGTAAATATTTCTTATTCTCTATAGCTAAATAAAAATTAATATAATATATAAAAAGTATATATCCCACCTGTTACTAATGCTTCTATCAAGAAAGACACTGATTAATATTTTGTCACAATTATGTACTTATACTCAGCTTAGCAAAAACAGACATACATATAAAAATAAATAAAAGTGGTTTCCTTTTACTTGGCTCTCATATGTGAAAATGAAAAAACAAAACAAAACAAAACAAAGAGTATACCTGTTCATACTTGTTATTGAACTTGTAGAAGAGACATGACAAAAAGTAAAGTATCTATGTAACAAAACTAATGCTGGTGAAACTCTGTGACTGCCTGTCTTATGCTGGGCAATGCCATTAAAACACACAAACATAAATTTTGCAGTATGATAGGTTCTTTAGTTACCTGGCATTGCCAAAATGAATAACTATGACTTAGGTGTCTTGGAACAACGCAGATATATTGCCTAACAGTTTCCATCCAACTAGTAAAACTCAAGGTATCAGCAGAACCTGCTGTCTTTGAAGATGCTGTAAGAGAAAGATCATTTCTTGCCTCTTTTAGCTTCTTGTGGGGGCAGACAGCCCTGACATTCTCTGGCTGCCAGCTCCAGCTCTCCAGCCTGGGCCGTGCCATCACTTGATGTTCTGTATGCCCTCTGTGCCAGTGTCTTCACAAAGCCTTTTTGTGAGGACAATGTCTATGGACTCAGGGCCCTCTGTGACTCATACTAAGTTGGTTATATCTAAAAGCTTCTGTAAATATATTTACATATGGCATTGGAGCTTAATGGTAAAGGACTTGCCTAGAACGTGCCAGGCCTTGGTCCAATTTCTAACACTGCACAGAAAAAAGTCGCATTAGTTACAGGTCTTGGGCATTGTGAGGTACAGCACAGAAGAGTAAGTAAAACATTTTATGTTTAAAGATTACTAAAACGGGAAGCACTGAAAAGTAGAAACTAGATCTGAACGGGAGGAAGAGGCGCTCCCTCTGGCACTATTTGCTACAGAAACTGGCTTGCAAAGGGGTCAAGTCGGTACCTTCCATTACCAGGTAATCCTAGGGGGATGGCCTAATGCTGTTTTCCTGTGTGTTTATGGTGCAGGGTTTTATTTGGGGTCTTTGTATTTTGAGTTTGTGAGAGAAACTTTCAATTTATAAGTCAAGTATGGCATCAAACTTTTTAACCTATGACCTCAGCATCCTGGATGTTGACACTACAAGTGTCTGCTGTCACACTAGGGACTTTTTCATTTATACAAAATGTCAATTTATGAATTCATTTAAAATAAAATAATAAAAGCATTGCATATAAATGTAAGTATCAATATTTTAAAAGCTCATATTTTAAGTACTAAATATAAATTTTTATATGTATATAAACTAAATTTTCTATCAAAAAGAAATTGAGTGGCCTCTGCCATTGCTTTTCACCTTTGTTATTCTTAACCTCTGGCTTAACAGAAAGGGGCAGGGTTCTGTACGCCTTTGTATTCATATATAGTGATTTCAGGTAATGTCACCTCTAGAAATTGCATAGGCAAAGATTAGTGGCATGTTACTTAAAAATAGATTTTATCTTGCTGACCTGCCAAGAATCACAGGGAGTCTCAGGCGTTTGTTAAATTTTGAGAATTGCTATTCTAAGGTACTGATTTATGAATGTTTTTGATCAGAATGCCCACCAAGGACTAAATTTATTATGTAAAAAAAGAATATATACATACATGTATATGTATGTATATAAATACATACATACACACATATACACATACATACATACATACATAATATATACCCACTTGCAAAAGTGCTGCATTTACTATTGGCCCATGAACACTGACATATTCTCTTTATCTCATTAAAAAAATGCCCAGTTATGATTTGCAACTTGGTTTCATGTTGGTTGAGCTCATAGCTTGAAACCCCCCCTTCAGGTACTTGTATTGAATCTTCTTTCTTTGCCTGTGATTTTTTTTCAAGTGGTGATAACAACTGGAGCTTCCACATAGGGGCATTAGAATCCTCCTCTTCTGAGCACTCAGGATTAACAAACTTCACATTCCTTCTAGTTGGAAAAATGTTACATCTTAATTTGTAGTGCTATAACTGTTTCCTTTTATTTTAAGTTGCTTATTTATCTTGTTGACCCATTTTTAAAAATCAGTTATATTTTCCCTTGATTTTAAGTGTTTCATATGTTTAGTATCCAAATTGATTATTGAGATTTTTCTCTACATTCTTTTTGCTAATTAGGACAAAATATACCTAACCAAGGTTTTGTATTTTAAACACTTGTTTGTAAGGTTTAGTAGTATTAAGAAATTTACATGGTGTGGGACAACCATCTCTGCACCCATTGGTATACTTTTTTAAATAATATTAGTGGATAAATCTGTTTCACAGTAGAATTTTTAATTTTATCTATTTGGTGGAAAAAGTGCACTTTGGATCTGTGAGGTCACTGTCAGAGAAATTTCATTTTGTTTTTGAAACTTTGAAGCATGGTGAAGGTGAAACTTAAAATGCTCATTCAGATTTTGTTCTGATAGTAACATTAAGTGCAGAGCTCTGCCTGCCACATTCAGTGCTCCTACTTCCCAAGTCACATTGTTCCCGCAAAACAATACCTCCTCATTTGTCCATCAAAGCTCCCCAGAGACTCTGTCTTTATGAATTTGACTATTTTAGACATTTTACACGAGGACTCATAGAAATATCCTTTAGTGCTTGACTTACTTCATTTATCATAATATCTTCACAGTTTACTTGTATTGTGGCATGTGCCAAAACAGTTTTATATGTCTGAGTACTATCTTGTACATATTCTATAATTTGTTTATTTGTCCACTTATTGAATAATTTGGATGCATCTATCTTTTGGTTAGTGTGAATGATGTTAATTTGGATATGTGTGAACAATATGTTTTATATTCAAAGTTATGAAGAAAATAAAAATTTAAGTCTGAAATATATTTTTATCATCTGAACCTAAATTTTCACATCCTAAAAATTTGTAAAATAAATTTAAAGTTCAAATTTGTTTACTTTATTAATCAAATAATATATGGATATATCAATTTCACAGTAGAATTTTTAATTTTATCTATTTGGAAAGAAAAGTTCACTTTAGATATAAGGTCACTGTCAGAGAAATTTCATTCTGTTTTGAAACGTTGAAGCATGGTGAGGGGTGAATTTGAAAGTGTGCCTTCAGCTTCATCATAGTGAATAATAAGAAATGCTGGGACTCATGGGAAGAGCAGCGTTTGATGCAGAGCCTCCTCAGAGCTGCCAGCTGCTGGCCTCACAACTGAGCCAGGCAGAGTTCACGGCTCGGAGGGGAGTTAGGTCCTCCATTGTACTGTGTGTTCAGCATTCTTGCTTTTTTTTTGTTGTTGTTGTTAAGTCTTGTTTTATTTTATGGCCATTTATTGTAATTTTGTCTAGGCAACTTATATTTTTTGACATAGGCAATAAATTTCTATTTGGAGTCTTAAAGATAAAGCCTCTATTTTTAAACAGATACTAAACCATTATCTCCTCCTAAGCGTTTTGTTTTCCTGTGCCAGGAACTGAGTATTAGCAAGTGTACTGCCCCTGAACTGTATCCCTGGTCCTCCAGTCCTCATACTTTATATTATTAATCTCACAGAGGTTATAAAGTAAATTTCCATACATCCTAAGACTTACTGAAATCACATCCATGGTATTTCATACCAAGATCATGTACTTTTTACAACTTTCTCATACTTTAAAAATTGTCTGCTAATTCCAGTTTTTTTCATTATTCTGTTAGCACATTAGATTCCTACCAAAAAGATTCACATGTTTTCCCACTATCTTGCCTTAGTTTCCGCCCCCTCCCCACCCCCGCCGAATCATTGTTTTACTTCTTTGAAACTTTTCCTGGCTCTCATCTCTGTCCTCCAGTTGCCAGTTGAGGCCAGGCCATTGTTGCTGCATCTCTGCCTCTGCCTATCAGCTGCTCTCCTGGCATCTCTTGCTCCATATCTGTCAGATGCAAATGTTTTCATGATCAAGAACTAAACTTTTATCTAGCTCATAATAATTTTTTGCTTATAAATGAAGTCCATTTAAAAAGTGCAACCTAGTCTATTGATTGCCAAGCAGGAACTCCCAATGTGGGAACAAATTCCTTGTACCCAAGATAACCTTCCATTTGCTGTAGTTACAGAAAGTATCCCTGGATCTGTTGAATACCACTAAATCCCTGTATTGTCTTCCCCTGCATTGGCTTCTACAGCCTGCGAAACAGGAATTTACACCACCATCTCTTCTTCCATATTTTTTAATCCCAGGTTTTAAAAGAGATATATTTATTTTATATTTTATGTATGTGAATGCACTGTAGCTGTCTTCAGACACACCAGAAGAGAGCATCGGATCCCATTACAGATGGTTTTAAGCCACCGTATGGGTGCTAAGAATTGATCTCAGGCCCTCTAGAAGAAAAGTCAGTGCTCCTAATCTCTGAGCCATCTCTCCAGTCCCTTATATCCCAGTTTTAAGGCTCCATTATTTTATAGCCTTTCAGCTCTTTCATAGATCCTTATTGTCTTAAGGTGACTTTGGACAAATGTTGTGCTTCATTCATGCTTGTAGGCTTTTTCCCTTTATTTCTTTTAGCTTTTAGATTGTAATATAACTACATTATTTTTCTCCTCCAGTTTCCTCTCCAAACTCTCCCCATATATTCCTCTTTGCCATCTTTCAAATTCATGTCCTCTTGGAGCTTGTCCCTACAGCTTTGCATTTTGATTGGTTTAAAAACCCTCTCTCTTGCAATGATAGGTTGTTTGTTTGTTTGTTTGTTTGTTTTGATGTAGTCCTTGGGGCATGTGTCCGCAGCTTTGCATTTCAATTGTGGTGGTTTCTGCGATGATCTCTGCTTCCTGCAGAGAGGGGTTTTCTTGATGAGTGATGGGCAGTACATTTACCTGTGGGCATGAGGACAGATATTTAGAATGTAGCTATGGATCATGCTGGTTTAGTTAGGTGGTGGTTATAGGTTCTTCTCCAGCCACCATGATGTCACTAGCTGTAGGTAGGTGGCTAGGTTCCCAGGACTTTGCATGGTTTTCTTCTGGTTGAGTGGGCCATCTCCTGAGGAGGCGCTGGCCTTCCTTACTCTCATAGAGGGACTGCCATCTCCTGAGGGGAGCTCTGACCTTCCTTATTCTCACAAAGGGACTGCCATCTCCTGAGGAGGCGCTGGCCTTCCTTACTCTCATAGAGGGACTGCCATCTCCTGAGGGGAGCTCTGACCTTCCTTACTCTCACAGAGGGACTGCTATCTCCTGATGGGGACGCTGGCCTTCTTTACTCTGATAGAAGCATTTCGGACTCAGCAAACATTTCACAAATGAGTGAATGTTTCGATAGATGTAAACATGCTATTAATTTTATGGTAAAAAGGTTATATTTCATTAGACCAGGTGGTACATGCCTTTAATCCCAGCATTTAGGAGGCCGAGACAGACGGATCTGAGTTTGAGGCCAGCCTGATGTATAAAGAGAGTTCCAGGACAGCCAGGGCTACACAGAGAAACCCTGTCTCAAACAAACCAAGAACAACAACAACAACAACAACAAGAAGTTACTTTAGAGATTTATATTTTACTAATATTGATTATGGCTTATTTGGTCTTATTACTGTAATAGTTTTTCTTCATAGTGCTCATTGGCACCATGGCTGAAAAGCTAGTTAGAGGTTTTCTTAACAATGACTTGTTCATTTAGAACCACATGATCAAAGAACTGGAGGGCCGTGTCCAGCAACTGATGGGAGAAGCAGAGAACAGCAATCTACAGAGGCAGAAATTGACCCAAGAAAAATTGGAGCTGGAAAGATGCTACCAGATAACATGTAATGAATTACAGGAGTTAAAAACAAGGTAGTGCTGACAGCTGTCTGTGGGGCACCAGAGCTTGCACCTGACTGTAGGTGACCTGCCAGTGGGGTAGACTTTGTGCAGTAACTCTTATGATGTTCCTACCTAAGCGGGATTCTTTACATATTTTTTAAAATACTTAAAAACATAGTGTTTGAAACCAGTTGATGAAAATATGGATACTTACTTCATATATAAAAAGAGAATATATTTAAATTTAGTTGATTATTAGTTTAGTTGCTATCCATTTTAGAGATTGGTTCCAAAAATATATAATATTTTTTATCTTACTTTTTCAGGCGCAACATACTACATAAAGAGAAAGAACATCTTGTAAATGACTATGAACAAAATGTGAAATTATTAAAAACCAAATATGATTCTGACATGAATCTCCTGAGACAAGAGCATGCACTTTCAACTTCTAAGGTATTGTCCGAGTAGGTAGCCACATCTGCACAAGTGTTCAGTATGGCAGCGATGCATCACCCAGTTGTTTAAATTTGAGGTTAGCCCCTTCATCCTGTTCTTGAAACCACCAGACTTCAAAACACGCGCTGCTGTTTAGGGTGCTGAAAACATTGTTTCATAGCCCACACAGCCAGCACTTAGCAGCAAGTTCTGCTGACACTCCCCAAAGCACTAAAAGTTTAAAGATGGAATTCTTAGAAATGCCTTCTGCAGTGTTTTTGCACACATGTAGTAGTTTACTTTGAAATGTTTGTTTTATTTTATTCTTATTTTTTAAATTTTAAAAATGTTCATAAAATTAGACCCATTTTTACATTTTCATAGCATTAAATACTATGCAGATTTTAATTTACATTTTTATTTCAAAATACTAATTTTGGCTTCAAATGTTACTCTAGTTACTGCTCAGCTTGCTATCCCTCTTACAGTATACTTCAAATAGATTTAAGTTTTATATTGTCTTTAAACATATTTTTCACTCAGATTTATAGGTAACTTAAATTGTGACTAAGCTTTCTGGGGTAAATGGGCTTTATGTCCACCATAACTGTGCAATAGCACAAAAAGTCAATGCTCTGCCTTCTGTTCTTGCAATCCTCGTAGACATCTGGTGTGATTGAAGAGTTAGAACAGAACATCTGTCAATTAAAACAGCAGATCCAGGAATCGGAACTTCAGAGGAAACAGCAAGTAAAAGTGAGTCCTGTGCTTTTACTGAGGTCTCTAGACCCAGTTCCTTTCCTGTCGTGATCTATGTTTATAAATAAGAGTTTGTTAAAAAATAACTTAGAAAAAGTCCTTCTGGACATAGCCATTTCTGAATGTATTGCTGGCATTTACCTAACAAGTGAAAATACTTACATGTAGAGAATAAAAGACAATTGATTTGAAAGATCTTATTTTGAGATTAGTTTAGAATTAAAATCTTTTTATTTTATTTATTTTGTTGAGATTGCAAAAACTAGAATACAGAAAAGACAATGGAACAAATGATTTTATATAAAGTGAACATTCTTGTAAGCATTGCCCAAGTCTAGAAATAGAATTTTTCAGCTACCCCAGAAATTCTTAAGTGGCTCTGTGTAATCCTACTCACTGTAAATATTCATCTTGGTATTCACAGACTGGCATAGCTCACTGCCTTCACCAGAGAAGCATCTTTTAGCTACATGCAATGGTTAATACAGAGGCTCACAACTGGTCATAGTGTAGAATATTCTTGAGATTTTCAGGAAAATAGATGAATCCAGCCTTTGTAATATAAAGCAGGGCCACCCAGGTGCATAAAGATAAACCCTGAGTACGTTCTCGCATATGTATATAGGTGTTAACCCATAATGTGTACATTTGTGTGTGTTGGTAGTGTGGGTAAAGCTAAAAACCAAGAACAGAGACCAAGACATGGTAAAGATGGGTGGTGGGAGGGGTGGGGGTGGGGCAAAAGGACATATGGAGCATGAAAGAAAAAATAATATGGGAGTGAGAACAAGGGGGACTGTGGACAAAGGGGATGTGGGGAGGGAAGGAATTCTACTAATACACTGTGTTGAAAATGCCATAATGATATCTAATATGTTTTATGGTAATTTGAAGTGAAATTACTCAAATATATTAAATATATGTATATTAAATATTTTAATATGTCAAATATTTTTAAAAGTAAGGCCTAATATTTATTATTTGGTATACTGTCCATGATGTGCTTCAGGGCACTGGTATGAATAGGAGTTATATTAAAGTATATAAGTATGAATATATTATTTGCTGTTCTTTCTACAAATCTTATTAGTGTAGTATGCTATCAAATTTTTGTTTGATGTGAAAAAACTCTCTTATGAAAGTGTATTATTTTAGAAGGTCCTCTCACTGAAGTTCTGAAACCTACTGTCTTTCTGACTTCCTCTCTCCTCAGCACTTCATGTTCTCTCAGTCACTGAGCACCGAGGAGGAGGAGGATATGAAGTAGTTTCATGGTTCAAGTTGGCATTACCATCTTGACTTAGTTGCTTATTCCTGGTCTCACAGTCTTGAACCTCACAGCGGTCCTTGTACTTGAGGACAGGACGCCTCCACACAGCTGAGATCTTACATTGTGTCATATAAAGCTGCTGGTGACGTTGACAGTTAGGTGTTGTGGGTTGTCTTAGTGATAATAACTCGGTGTTTGATACCCAGTGCATTCATTGCTTTTATCAGGTCACTAATTTTATTTACTCTAAAGGTAATATAAAACATACTAAGAATAAACATTTGTCATCTACAGGATCAAGAAAATAAGTTTCACATGGAGAAAAACCATTTAAAACACACCTATGAGAAAAAGGTAATATGGTTGGAAAATATAAACATTTAAAATAACAACTTAAGCAGGTAAAGGGGGACGATTTAGTAAAGTAATTGATTTATCTCATCCTTCAAAGAATCTTTTTCTTACTAATTCAATCTCAGTTAACCAATATAGTCAAAGTTTTCATGTTTATGAACAGCTTTAAGTTCAGTTGCTAATCACACCAACATAAAGCTCTAGTTTTGTACTCTGTTTGGGGAGTGAAGATTCTCATTGACTGAATCTCTCCTACGAAAAACTTGATTTTTTTTTTATTTCTACAAGTTTGAAACAGTTGGGACTTACAGTGCATTCCTGTGTATCACCCATGCTATAAGGACTTCAAACCTGTAATCCAAACCCTAAAACAGTCAGAGCATTGACTACATACAGCTTAGCAGCTTCTTAGCATTCAGAACCATGTACAACCTTAAATGTATTTTAATATTCCTGTTATCAGTAGTAACTAAAGCTTTTAATACTTTAGACAACAATTGATAGATTTGTGACTAATATCTCAGTTCTGAAACTGTTTGCTATAAGACAGAGAAGGTAAAAGTAGTTGAAATAACAAAGGTTTTATTGATGTTTTTGTTACTATTTATTTTTAATACTTATCAAATGAATCCACTTGTAAAATATAATAGAAAATGAGATTTACCCTTCCATTAAAATATATGTAAGTTAAAGCTAACCTTAGTGTGTATTGTAGCATTCTCAATTCACATTGTAAGGCATCATTTTTGTCCCTCTAGTTGCTTAATTGATATTCTTTAAATGCATCTACTGGGACAGTGCATCATGTTAGGTGATCGGGTGAGGCTGGGAGCCATTTGTCTCTGCCCACCAAGAGATGGATAGGATAAAGAGTGTGTTGTGACTTACAAAAAAAGGGATTTCTTCTGATGTATATTGATCTGCTTGTGTGCTTTTTATAATTGAAATTATTATTTTTTCTGAATTTTTTTTTGAGACAGGGTTTCTCTGTGTAGCCCTGGCTGTCCTGGAACTCACTCTGTAGACCAGGCTGGCCTCGAACTCAGAAATCAGCCTGCCCCTGCCTCCCAAGTGCTGGGATTAAAGGCGTGGGCCACTATTGTCCAGCTTGTAGTTATTTTCTTACTCCTGCAGTTTTATTATAATTCATTGTAACGTATTTAGTATATTTATATTTACAAAATAGTATCTAAATATGAATATGAAATGTCTATAAGTGAAGCTTTTCAGTCTCTATTGCTGAGAAATGCAGTTTCCTAAATATTTTGCATGTGTGTGTGTGTGTGTGTGTGAGAGAGAGAGAGAGAGAGAGAGAGAGAGAGAGAGAGAGAGAGAGAGATTGAGACTGATTACTGGAAGCCCTCTCCATTGTGTAAGGCACTGGGTTAGCCTGGGTTTACTATTTATCGTTGTTCCCTGGGTAGTCCTCTGGCTCCTCTTCCATTATGGACCTCTTTCTGGCCTCTTGTTGTGCTGCTGTGGTGTGTGCCAGTTCTCTCATGTGCTGGCCTGAGGAACAGGGTGGGCCATTGTCTAGGAGCAAGGCACACTGAGAACTGTCCTGTGCTTTTACTGAATTCTTTACTGTACTTTAGCCACCAAGTAATCTAAGGTTCTGCTGTCAGCCTTTCTCCCTGTGGAGTAGACAAAAGGAAGGAAACAGGAGAATTTGTAACTGGAGCTTAGGGCACAAGCCCACTTTGCAGCGGCAGTGGAAGATAGGCTTTGCTACCTCCCAACACGCTACAGAGCCAAGGAGTAGCGAAACAGAGAAAGGAGATTCAATCCATGGAGCAGAAAATGTGGCTCAGTGACCAGAAGTCCTATCTTCTGGGAATGGATGTGAGCTTTAGGTTTAAATGGAGAAAGGGTTAGAGTGGAGGGCAAGTGCCCTGCATAGATTAAGCAGTTTTGGTCAAGCTGTGGTCTGCTTGATCAGTATCTCAGTTCTAGTTCTGCACGGCCATCCAAGCAGGTTTGATTGTTGAGGGACCAAGCTGATTCCTGGAAATGCCTGCTCTGCTCCAGGTTATGGTTTCACTAGAGTGGATAACTCCCCACTAGAGTGGATAACTCCCCTCTTTGAATGTGCTTGGTCCTGCTAGGCTCTGCTCTCCTTGGAGTCCAAGGTTCAGAACAGCGACTGGAGACTATTTAGCTCTTTCGTGGGGTCTAGAGCAAGGACAGTGAAAAGCAGACAGTAAGATCCCTCAGTTCTTCTTCTTGTGCTTCTCAGCTTGAAAGGGAGGGAGGTAAGTTAGGGAGCACCGGCGCCTAGGTAGATTTTCCTTGAGTGGTGAACCATGACTACTGCAGAAGTAAATGAGTGACCCCTGAAGTAAAGGAGACATGCAAAAATGGAGATGGGGAGGCCAGGCTTTCATCTTGCAGTCAGTTACCTTGTGAGTTCAAGTGGGGGTCAATGCATTCTTTTTAGAAAGGCAATGACTACGTGCCTGTTAAAATTTCATTTTTATCAGTGACCTGCTGGCCATTCCTGTTGTAGTCTACCTCTGAAAGGAGATCTAAAACCTCTTTATTAAGCATTGCAACAACAGTTATTCATCTTCCATGAGCTGTCACTTGGCCTCATTTTAAAATAAATAACCAGAATACACTTTGCTGTTTTCAGTGTAAACATGACTTGATTAAAACAACGGTCTATAAAAGAAAAATATGTATTTGCTCATCTTGCATATGCTACTGAGATTGTTTATGTTAAAAGAAAAGGTTCCTCAGTGTGTCACTTTTTGTTTCACAATTAATTCCATAATCTCCCCTTGAAAATTGCCATCTGTTCTTCTTTCTTTATTAAACCTGCTGTGATCTCAAGCCTTGAAGATTTGATGTCCTTCTACCCCCCTGAGGGGATAGCCTTCTGACAGCCAGCTCAAAGGGCTAACATCAATCTCACATAGGCCTGAACTCTGTAACTGGATAGCTAAATGCACCGGGTGGGTAGGCTTTTGTTTTGAGAGTTACAGGTGTGCACATTCAGTGACTTTCCGCATAAAATGTGCTTCTGAATATCTGTTCAGAGGAGGAAATGCCATCTGAATGACATTATTTCCTCATGCCAGTGCGATGCAGCAGGATGGGAGCGTACCATCCCACTAGTCTTTGAGGTGGAAGAAACAGCATCAGATGCTGGCCCTAATTTAAGCACACACATATTATCTCATGGTCTTTATTGATCTCTGGTGGCTGTTGCCTGCTCTTCAGATCTTTGAACATCAAACAAATAATAGGCCATAAAACTAACCGTCATTGTTTGATGAAGTGTTGTAATCTGCTAAATCAGGAAACTGCTGGAGTAAATGGTTTTACTAGTAAGGAAACACCTGCCTCCTACAAATAATCTAGTGCTTGTTTTCCAAACAGGCACCGGGAGTAAAGAATGATGGTGCTGTTTACCCAACGAAGAACATGAGGCAGATGCTCACATGCACAGGTTAAACTGTGCCAGACTTGACTACTTCTAAAATCACTGTCATAACTGTTAACTAATGTAATGAAAGCTCTGAAACACTGAAGTACAATTTTTCCATGCTTAGCATTCATTGCACTTTATATAATTATATTGAAATAATTTAAACATGTTCACATCAGTTTTATATGTAATATATTAAATTTTATTTTTAATTTCTACTGACATAATTTTCTTTAAAAACGATAATATTCCCAAAGTTAAAAGAGAAAAATAAGTTTAGTGAAGTCATACAATGAGGTGAGCCATAGTCTTAGTAGTAGGCTGTGGAGATTAGAGGAGTTAAGAGGCAGTGTTGTCCAGCCTGCTGGTTTGGGGGCCAGCCCTAGCTCTTTGTTTTTTTGCTATGCCATGATCCATGGTCTTTTTCCCACTTTTTATTCCCTAAATGTGGAGGATGGAAGGGAATATAAACCATGTTCAGCACATGTTCCGTCAGTGTGCTTATACCTACTGAAATCAACTACTTAATAGTAAATTTAAGAGTAAACTAGGTGCCCTAACCACCTTCAATACTATAGTTTAATATTAACTATATATTGAAAAAAGACTAGAAGTAAATGACATTAATTCTTCTCCACATTACCTTTGAGCAATATAGCAAGTCTCTGTGTAAAAACAAATATAAATAAAAAAAGAAACAAATACAAGTAGTTCTTAGGCAGCGGCGTCATCTTTTGTTGTTTTTTATTTCTTTTTTATGTAAAAGTGATTTATATAATATTAAAACACAAATAGTAAGTTGTAGTCCTCCATCAAAATCAGTATGCATTGATTACTTGCATGGTATTTAATTATATATTACCGACAAATATATGAAATATAGATCAAAACAAAGCCATAATTTAAAAGGAATCTCAAGCATGCAATACTAAAATATTCTGTCAAGAGGAAACAAACCCAGAACATCCCTTAACAACTGCTGTAGCGTGGGTCAGGGATGCTGGCCACTTAGTAGCATCAGTAAGAAACAGCTAACAAGAGTGTTCATCAGTGCATGCCTTCTTGACGAGAGGGGAGTCCTTCTTCCTCACCCTGAGAGTTCCCTCTCCCCTTCAGAAATGGAACAGATAGTCTTAGAAATAATTACTTTTATTAAGGTGCCGTTCACTAACCATCATTAACTACTTACATTCACTAAGTAGTAGGATGTATCTTGAAAGAAGTTTAAGATTGGGTAGTGAGCAATACAGAGCACTTACAAGAACTCAGAAGGCTGGCATCGGGCTGCTTTCTGCAAGGGCAGTCAGCCTTGTGTACTGTGCACATCATGGCTGTTATTCATAATGCCCTTATATAATCGAGACATACGTATAGTGTTCTAACTCACTCTGTAGCTGTAATGTTTAACATTGAGAATTTTTTATGTTCGATTATTCACAAGAACCTTGCCTGAAGTAATTCACTTTATCAGAAATCTTAATATGGCTCTCATTGATCCCATTTGTAGAGAGGACTGAGACATACATGCTAAATAACTTGAGAAGTAGGGAGATGGCCATTGAAACTTATTCTGTCTTTCTAGCTAGAGTTGCTTTCTGCCGCCAAATACTTAATGAGTAAAGTTTGTTTCTATTCCAATTTAAGATTCTCACACTGTGCCAATCAGAGTAATACATATCAAGGATCTATAAGAAATAAGATAGGAGTTGAAGTCTGAGCCTGGTAAATTGTGAAAAGACTGCTTTTCCTACATAGAGTAAAATAAATTTATTGGTAAAAAATTTCAAGGTGAGACGATCCTTCTCATGATAAGAAAATAGTATTTATGACTATTTTAAATTGATCATTAAAGTGCCAAGAAGTGGGGCTTGTGTCTGCTAATTCTCCTGGCCAGTCGCTGCCTCAGCACACATTGTCTTCTCTGCCTCTCAGTTCTGTCTTGATTCAGTGGTTTGCCATCTGAGAAACCAGAAAGGCTTTTTGATATTATCATGAAAACTTGCCTCTCCAGCCTCACTACGAGTTTAAAAGAATATTGTTGATTTTACTAATTTACTTGCTTTATACAAAGGGAAAAATTCAAAATAATTATAAAAAAAGAAAGGCCAAAAATATGTGGGATTTGAATTAAGTAGGTCCAACCAAACTTATTTTTTAAAAAGTCTACTTTTGCCTAGTTCTGATGCAGTGTGTGACATGGTTTTAGAGTGTGCATGTGTGTGCGTGTGTGATGTGCTGCTCTTGTCGTTCTTGCCTCACTGTCCAGTAGATTCATATTCAGTCCTATGGTGGTGGCCAGCAGGTTTAAGTGGTTTTTCATATACCAAGTGGAGTGCTTTCTTAACCCTCAGGGACGCTCTGCAGCCTTACTAGCAGTGTGGCTACAAATATTAGGCATTCACTTTTCCCTTTCTGTCCAGCTGTTCAAAATTTCTTTTCCATATTTTACGATCACCATCATGTGCACATGAGTATCCATACTGCAATTTTGAATATGTGAAAACCATTTTCTTTGCCTTCGTGGTTGGTGCCTTCATCCACCCACTCAAGGGTTGCTACATGCAGGAAGAAGGCAACCTGGATGGAGGAGTTTGCGCCAAACTTGGTCAATGGATGCACAAATCATGCTTTAGTGAAGGAAGATTTTATAATAGCCGCTCTATATCTGGTCAATGCAGACACAGTATTTATCCTAGTCTTCTCACGCATGTGAAATTTCTTTCCTTTGTCAAAGTGATTGGTGCTTTGTGAAGTTGATGTATACTAAGTCTTTTTTTCTTTTTTCTTTTTTGTTTTTGTTTTTGTTTTTGTTTTTCAAGACAGGGTTTCTCTGTATAGCCCTGGCTGTCCTGGAACTCACTGTAGACCAGGCTCGCCTCGAACTCAGAAATCCGCCTGCCTCTGCCTCCCGAGTGCTGGTATTAAAGACAATCTAATTACTAGTTTTGAACTGAAAATTAATATTGGGAGTAGAATATTGAAATTATTCTATGGATAAGCAAGTTTCTATAATGAAATATGTAAGTATTTCTGAATTCATATCACAACAGATTTGAGAATGTTGTTGTGGGTTTTTTTGGTATTTTTGAGTATCCTTATCTTCTAGTTAATTTCACGAATTTTCTCATGTAGGTTCATGAACTGCAGAGTGAACTTGATAAAGAGAAGGAAGATGCTCAGAGGAAGATCCATAAATTTGAGGAAGCTTTGAAGTGAGTAAAAAAAAAAAAAAAGCAGTCACAAAATATTTAATGTTTAAAAAATTGCTCTTACTTGGAGCTGGATAGGTGGTTCAGTGGTTAAGAGTATTAGCTTCTTTTCCCAAGGGCCTGGGTTCTAGTCTCAGCACCCACTTGATCGCTAACGATTTTGTATAACTTTAGAGCTGGAAGATCCCACGCCCCCTCTGGATTCTGTGGACATTGCATACATGTATGTACTGACACACCAGCAGGCAAAACATCTATACAGATAAAATAAAGATAAAGTTAAAAGCAAAATTAAAACACACAGGTTGCTCATAGCTCATTGAGATCCAAGTTGACTATCTATGAGTGTTATGTCCGCAGTAGCCGTGTAGGGTGCTGCTTCACACTGCTTTTCCATGCTGGTTCTGTTTTCAGACTTACTCTACTAGTTGATTTTTTTTTTAGCAGAAAAAGCAGTTCAGCTGTTCTTAAGTGATAGGAATGAGAGAAAAGAGAACTTAGTGGTTTCAGATGCCCTCTTCCTCTTAAGTGGAAACACATTTTACAAAATGAGATTTAGGCCTTTGGACCTTTAGAAATCCCTGTGCAGATTTTGTTGGGCACTAGAGTTTTAGTTATCATGTTCACAAACAGCTTCGTATCAAAGCATTGCTTAGAAGAGTTCTCTCTCCTGACCTGTCATGTGAAGGGCCTGGCATTGCAGCTTGTATTTCTCCACCCGTTTACATGGGTTGAATGAACTGGGTTTGGTTTTTACTGTGTAAGTTTTAGCTGGGACATACCAATTTACTCAGTAAAAACTCAGTTCTCACTGTGTGTTATGCAATGTAAGAAAATACATTTCCAGAAGACCATAAAATCACTTGGTAGGTTATTTAGGAACCTTGGCAGCTGCTATACAGAGCAGACAGGATTTACCTGGAGGAAAGTCAGCATAGCACCTGATCCAAGGGATTCAGGAGAGGGGCTCCCATGAGTTTTGTGTCCCTAGATAATTTGTTTTCTTCCTGAACCTCCAAACCAGAGTCACAGAAACGCCCCCAAAGGGTCCCTCCACCATGTTCTCCCTGTACGGCTGCAGCCCAGCTCTTCCTCTTGCTTTGCTTATTAGTAAAACTGCATTGCTTTCCTTGCTAAACGAACATCTTAGGATAATTTATGTACTGTGACATCACAAGAAGTAATGTTTTGATCCACAAGGACTTGTTGCTTATTTGCTCACATCAGCTCTGAACCAGACGCCATGAAGGGGATCAAAAGGCAAGCAGTTGTACTCATTAAACATTAAATTGTCATCTTGACTCATGACAACACTGACACTCATCAAGGGCTGGAAAGAATCATACCAAAATAACACATTTTATCTGGAGTTAAAATAAACTATTTTAGACCTTTAAGTAAAATTTCCTGGTAGATTCATTCCTCCCATATCCTAGGTAGTCACTGTCCTCATTTTGAACAACTAGCTGATGGTCTTCACAGTATAGCACCTAGTAGAGTGCAAGCAATAATCAAGATGGAAAATAACTGAGGAAGTTATCATGAAGTCAGAACTTGAGAATAAATAGCAGAATCTGGCTCTTTTCCAAATGGAAAATATTCCGAGGAGTGGCTGTTAGCTGCTTTTGATCTGAGACTTGTCCTGTTTTGTTTGCCTAGGTATGATTTCATGTTGCAGCCTATGATGTAAAAACTTGCCTTGATTTCTTGCAGCTTTTTTTCTTTGATAAATATGCACAAAGGTAAAAATAATCTTGTGTTTTTGTGTTATATCCTCATGTCGTTATTCTTCATTTCATTTAATAATGGCTGTTTCTTATGTGCAGTTAAATGGATAGTAGAAGATGCCAGAGAAGCCAGAAGTGTGTATGTGTAAGTTCATATTTGAGTATCTAAAAGTATAGCATAAGTCAGTGAATTTAAAATGTATAAGTGATAATCAGAAAGACAGATTGCTCAGATCAGGCCTGTTAGAGAGGAGGAAGTCTTTACCTGATTTCACTGAGAGTGAGGACATGGGAGGCTGTCCTGGATTGTGGTCTGGTCCTGTGTGCAGATCCTGCCTGCCATGGCTGGCCTCATTTCCTTTCCATCTGTGAGTTCTTACTGAGCGTGCTTGTCTCCCATCTCTCAGATCTGCTCCTCCTATGTCTGATTTCCCGCATCTCAGGCCTTTTGATTCTCTCACAGAATTCTGTAACCATGTAGAGATGTATTCCTGTTAATGATGATGTTACATTGATTGAGATGTTAGTGGGGAGCTTCTGTGACTTTATTGTGATAGTCATGCCAGAGACTTGAAAGTCTGGGAAGTGTGTGAGAGGGTAGTGCTTATCCTGTCTTTAAGCAGCTGAAATGGCCCAACTTAGTGTTTGCTTTCAATTTCAGCTTGGTATTTCAAAGCTATTGATATTGAAAGGTTCACATATTTGTGATCACATATCACTCACTTTTCTAGTCTCTGTGACAAATATCTGACAGAAACAACCCAAGAAAGGAAAGACCCTTTGAT
This sequence comes from Mus minutoides, assembly GCA_902729485.2. NCBI lineage: Eukaryota > Metazoa > Chordata > Mammalia > Rodentia > Muridae > Mus > Mus minutoides. Next base: position 3,929,075 of record LR749527.1, read on the forward strand.
TCCTGGCTTTCGAGGTTTATTCCATCATATCAGGGAGGGTGTGGAAGAGCGGAGCCAGTCACTGGCTGGCAGAAGAGGAAGCAGAGTCCACAGCCCATGAGATGCTGTTGCTCACATTCAGAATATCTCTTCCCTATTGTGTCGGTCCTCTGGAGATGCCCTTACAGACACACGCACAAGTACTCTTTACCAGCCTTCTAGGTGCTTCTCTGCTGCAGGATATTGATAATGAAGATTCACCATCAGAGACCACAGTCAGTATTTCACTTGGAATGTACCTGGAGAGCTCACTTACTGGTTTTAGATCTAAAACTATTCTAATGTTACTGACTGCTACCCTTCTGTATTCTTGTTCTCTATAGCTTTGACCATTTTTTCCTTTTTCATTCTTATTGTAGAAAGTAATTTAAATATCTTCATGAAATTAAAAGTTATTTGAAACTATACCTGCTAATGTCATGTACTATATGTGGTTTATATTTTTCAATGATAAAGAATACGGGAAACTAACTGACTAACAAGTAGAAAAATGTTTGCATATAACAGAGCCAGTTAGTGTTACTATTTGAAGGACTAATACTGCAATACTATTGCCTCCCACTTTGGGGCAGTTAAAATTTGTCAGCATAAAAAGGAACCTGGGCTTGATTCCAAGAACAAAATAACTATATAAATACATGTGTAAATAAAAATCTCTCAGCAGATATAGATGGTATGTTTTTACTTCACCTGTATTCCAATATTCCTGTATTTATCAAATTTGAAGTGAAGTTGTGGGTGCTATAAAGTAATAAGAAATAGTTTGAAGTAGTGCAGAAGTTGGCTGAAGTATTCAGTGACGTGTTTAAAAATCTTCTTTTTGATTAATAATTTTTTCAAGGTCTTTGCAGTAAAATTCAATAGTTTCATGTCATACTTTTTAAATTTCTTTGCATTTTTGAAAAGCACATATGAAATATATTTTATATTAGACAAAAATGTGACCATTCGTAGACGAATTGTGCGATTTGTGGTAGTACTAGAAATATAAAGTAGTAATTTATTTATCTCACAAATATAAATGTGGAGCAAAGAAGACACATACAAAATAGCCCATTCTCTACTGTCCTATTTATATAAAACTTAAATAAAGATATAAGTCATAGTCTGAGGAAAAGAAGAATCAGCATAAAATTTATGTGGACAACATAAAATTGTGCACATACATGTGCATTTCTGTTGAACATGGTCTTGAATCATGCTATCACTGTAATCAGGAATGACACATGCATGAAAATAGCCTTCCATATACTCCCTTGATCTAACAGAGTTTCACTATTCAGTGCTGTTTGCAGAGGATCTGAAGTGAGTTAAGGAAGGCCTTTCTTCTCTTTTGCTCACCCAGAGCCACTCTTTTCCCCCCTTTTTTAAAAAAAGAAAATTAGATATTTTCTTTATATTTCAAATGTTAGCCCCTTTTCTAATTTCCCCTCTGAAAATCCCCTATCCCCATCCACCTCCCCTTGCTCCCCAACCCACCCACTCCCGCTTCCTAGCCCTGGCATTCCCCTATACTGAGGCATAGAACCTTCATAGGACAAAGGGCCTCTCCTCCAATTGATGACCCACTAGGCCATTCTCTGCTTCAATGTAGCTAGAGCCATGAGTCCTACCGTGTGTTTTCTTTGGTTGGTGGTCTAGTCCCAGGGAACTCTAGAGATACTAGTTAGTTCATATTGTTGTTCCTCCTATGGGGCTGCAAACTCCTTCAGCCTTTGAGTACTTTCTTTGCTCCTTCATTGGGGACCCTGTGCTTTGTACAAAGGATGGCTGTGAGCATCCACTTCTGTATTTGTCAGGCACTGGCAGAGCCTCTCAGGAGACAGCTTTATCAGGTTCTGTAAGCAAGCTCTTGTTGGTATCTGCAATAGTATCTGGGTTTGGTGGTTGTTTATGGGATGGATCCCCAGGTAGGTCAGTCTCTGGATGGTCATTCCTTCAGTCTTTGCTCCAAACTTTATCTCTGTAACTCCTTCCATGGGTATTTTGTTCCCCCTTCTAAGAAGGATCGAAGTATTCGCACTCTGGTCTTTCTTTTTCTTGAGTTTCATGTGTTTTGCAAATTGTATCTTGGGTATTCTGAGCAGCTCCACTCTTGAAGCACAGACAGTGAGAGCGCACTTCCCATGATCAGCCTCATTGCCTGAGGAGAGTCTATAACTCCAGTGCTCTGAATCATACATCTGCAATTAACAAAGGCTAGATAATTGAGCAAATGTTGTATGTAAAGAAACAATGTGAGATGTTCTTAGTGGTGTATTTGACTAAATTCACATACAAATATACATACACATGTGAACATACACAAAAGTATTCTCTCAAATCAAGGTTGCTGTATCTGTAGCTTTCTTGAAAATGTGTATATTTTCACATGTTAACTGCCTTTTCAAGTAGGATTTCAGTTACACATAGAGTTAATGTGACAAGGTCTAAATGGGACTTTAAAGCAATTCAATTCAGAGTGTTCTTGAGTTTTGTTTCTATTTGAACCACTTAACCCTACTCTCAATCGTAGTAGCATTTGACAAATGTTTGCCATCTCAGTAAAAGCCCTTCTAGGAGGCTGGGTGTGTGTATGAAATTAGCAGATGATCTTCTTTGCCTACTTTTTCTAGTTTTGTTTAAAGTTAGGAATTACATGAAATAGCATTTTATGTTACTTTTTCAACAAAATGAGCTGTAGATTAAAAACAATTAACACGCCCTCTCACTTAACATGTATAGTATTTATAATCTCTTAGTAAGTGGAAAAACAGTTTACCCCTAAAGTTATTTTTAAAATATGCTGTATTTTTAACATAATTCCTGTAAAGCTGTTTTCAGTTTTCTTTATCTCTGGCTGCTTGTTTGCTGTTTAGAATCAATATTTATAGTATTAGTAGCAACAGGGATTAATCTTCAAATGGGAATGGCTTAAAAATATTAACGCTGCAAAGTTATGACAGTATTTCTGTCCTTGTATTTATTAGGAACAAATATTAACAGAATCCTAAATAATCATATGTCTATTCAAAAGGGGGCTTGGTTTCAGTGGACTTTTAAAAAAATACTTTTTCTTCTCCCATGCATTACATCCGGACTACAGTTTTACCTCCCTCCTCTCCTCCCAGAACACTCTTCTCCATTTCCCAGTATAGAAGAGCAAACTTTCCTTGGATATCAACCAAACATGGCATAACAAGTCACAAGAAGATTAGGCATATACTTCATATCAAGGCTGGATGAAATATCCTGTGAGAGGGAGGAAAAGGGTCCAAAGATAGGCAAAAGAGTCAAATTCAACTCCTGCTTCTACTGTTAGGAGTTCCACAAGAAGACAAGGCTACACAACTATAACATATGTGTAGAGGACCATGTAGGTCAGACCTAGGCAGGCTCCCTGATTGTTGCTTCAGTTTCTGTGAGCCCCAGTGCACCCTATTTAGCTGATTCTGTGGGCTGTGTTCTTATGTCCTTGACTCCTCTGGCTCCTGCAATCTTTCCTCCCCATCCCTTCTAAGTTGTTTGGCTGTGAGTCTCTGCATCTGCTGCTATCAGTGGCTGTCTGAAGCCTCTGTGTTGAGGAGTGTATGACTGTACTAGGCTCTGGTGTACAGATATTACAGAGTATCATTAGGGATCATTTCAATGATTTTTTGTTTTCTTTTTGCTGGTTATTTGGTTCTATCCCAGTGCTCTGGGCTATCCAGCCTCTGGTTCCTGGCCAGTCAGTCAGTGTCAGGATGCTAGTCCACTAAGGCCTTCCATTGCACTAGGTTTCTGTGCTGCCCCCAGAGGCCCCCACCTCCCGTTCCAGTTGTCCCCTTTGAATTAGTCTAGAACTTGAATGACAGTGATACCATAATTCAACAACAAAAGAATCCATCTGTGAGAAATCTCATTGCAGTTAAATGGAGTCCCAAATGACTTAGGCCTGTCATATATTTTCTTCTTACTCTGCAACTCATTCCAAAGGGGAATATTTTTCCTAACAGGAGGTTATGTTTAAGCAATCTGTCCTGGGTGCTTGAAGGAGTCATGGATATTGACAGTGTCCACTGAGAAACTGTCAGTATGTTTATTAGCAGTAAAATTAAAGTGATCATGACTGCACTCAGTAGCCTGGCTCCTGTTGTATCATTATAGTGACCCTGAGCATCTGCTAACCCCAGAGCACCTGCAGAGTGAAAGCCTGCACCTCCTATGCTAGCCTTTGTCTTTGAGGTTTTCTTAGATAGTTACAACTACCTCTCCAGTTTGAATATTAGAATCAGATTTTGCAGAAATTCTGTAGGATTTTTTGTTGGATTTGTAATATTTTTGCTTTAATTTGAATAATAAAATTTTTATTTCCCCCTCTATAGTGAGTATATTTCTCCATTAATTTGTCTATCTTAGTATCTTTGATTAAATATTTAAAACTTTTTCTATATATTTGTTTTATTAATTTATGTTTAAGTACCACATAGGTCACATTATGATATTTTACCTTTTAAAAACAATTATAGTTTTAAATTTTATATACCTCTGAACAGCAAGAGAGTTGAATATTGACATACTATATTTGGAAATTTTATTTAATTATATTTTAAAGTGGAAAAACATTTAAGGTAATTTACCTTGGGCTTGCTTTGTGTACAATATGAACTACACAGTCAGCAAATAATTATAATTCTTTCTTGTATTTCAGTTTTTACAGTGGCTCTCTCCTACCTTTCTGCTCTGTTACAATGTCTAATACAATCTTTCCTGTCACCTTGGGTGCCCTGGGTAAGCTATGGCAAGAGAGTCTGCCTGCCTAAAGGGTTTTGCTTGGCACATTGTGCCTGATAAAATATACGCTTGTTCTTAAGTTTGCTAAGATCTTGTTTTTGTTTTTGTTTGTTTTGTTGTTATTATTTCTTTTGTGTCATACTGAAAATGTCATCCTGGGCTTCATGTGTGCTTGACAGACATTTTGTCCTTGACATGATAAGAGTTCTCATATTTTTAAAATTCATGAATGGATGTTATAGCTCTCAGAAACATTCTGCTCACTGAAATAATCAAAGAACTCTGTGAACATTTTAATATAAAATAATGTAATTTATGAAATGTCATATAAATGCATAGATATGGTTTCAAATGCTACACTTTAAATTTCTTGGATAAATGCTAGTTGATCACATTGAATGGCTTTTAATTTTTTTTTCTGGATCTAGCTTGCTAAAGTTTACCCAGGCTTCCTGTGACTGTGGCAGGCTGGCCAGTGTATGGCTTCTCTCCTTCTTTCCTTCAGAAAGAAGCGTCTTCTGGTTCATGTCAGCACTTTGCTTCAGTCTGTCTCGGACAGCTCTTTTTGTGAGGATACTGTAGTTTAGAGTTCCCGCTTTAGTCCTTCATGGACATCATGCCCTTTGACATGCATGGTTGCTTTGGTGATCTCATTAAGTCCCCAGTTCAAGTACATTTCACATCCTTGTACTTGGCCCAGATCCCTCTGCTACACTCTAGAATCTTTATTTCACTGAGTTACTTTTGTATTCATCAGTTTTGAGGGGTTTTCAAAATATGTTCTAAGTATAATTCCTTTATTAAATAGTTGAAAATATTTTCTCCCAACTTGGGACTTTTCATTTCATTTTTCCAATTTGTAGCCATAAAAGATATTTACATTTATTTACTGGGTAGACGATAATGTGTGTGTGGCAGGGGATGCATATGGAGATCATAAGGCCTGCTGTGGATTCAGAAGATGGAGCTCGGGTTCCCAAGTGCCTTTACTCACTGCGCTTAAGGGTGCTGCTCACGAGCGTAGGTTCTTGAACTTGATGCAATCTAGCTATTTGATTTTGTTGTTGTTCCTTTATGGAGTATAGGGTCTGCTGCCATAGCTAAGAAACATTTTCTGATATCAACTCTGATCCCAAAAGTTTTCTCCTATGCTTCCTTCTGGAAGTCATACTTTCAGGTCTCATACTTGTATCTAACTGCTTTGCTGAGTGAACTCATGGTGTAAATGCCTTTCTGTGTTCACTTGGAGCTAATTTGTTTCATGTGAGATCTTAAAGTCCTTTGTCTTTCTCTTTGGGAATGGTAAATTGTTTTATCATTATGGTATCCATGGTAGCTACTACCTTGTTTTCTTTATTCTGTGATACAGTCTGAAGAAACAGGAAGTTAATTTTCAGCCCTTGCCATTTCCGCAGGCTTCCTTCACTCAGGTGCCTGCCTCTCACTTTTTCTGCTGTTTTCTGTTGGCTGTTTCATTGAGCGATTTTGATGGTAGATTTTTCCTGAGTATATCTCAAATGTTCTCTTTTCCAGATTCTGCAGTAGCTTTTGGGCTCCCGTTTTTATTTTGTCCTTCCTTACTTTATCTTGAATGGGCTAGACCTCATCTGGTTTTGATGTTCTATTTATTGAGTACACACAGAGCTCCTACAGTTTGTGCACCTTCCTGGGTTCTGTGCTATCCAACCTGGGAGTACACTGTCTTGGCTGTGCTTTATGTGGACTTGTTTAATGTCTGTGCTCTTGTAAAGATCAACGACTAGCTAAAAACATTGCTAAGTTGCCAGGAAGTGCTACGTTTCTAGGAAAATCACCTACAGATCCTGCTTACTCATGATGCACCTTTTGATCACTTAAAGTTTGAGTCTGATTTTTCTGAGTGAATGTGGATTTATAGCTGTCAGTGGACCTTCAACTCACATTCTTATCTGGTTTCTGCATCCATCTTTATTCATGTAGTTGTAAGGTTTACAGCATTCTGTATCTAGCACACCAGGGTCAGGCATCCTATACTCTAATCCAAGTGTTTTCTGGGATGTCACCATAGTCCCCACTACCAAATAGTTTAATATTTTTAGATGCAGGACCTTTTATTTGAGAAAGATAGGCTATACCTTTCTAGCTCCAATTCTAATTCCTAAAGCAAATGTCATCTGGTTTCAGGGTCAGCAGTATGCATAGGCAGTTTTCGCCATCTGTGTCTAGCATTGCATTTACTGAAGTTTTCTTTATTGAAGAGTTTCATCAGCTTACCTATATGATTCTGTACACTGTTATCAAGATGTTTCCTTTCATTCTAGGTATGATAGTGATCACTTGGGGAGATAATTTTGGAGATGCTAAGCAGATGCCATCTTTTTTATATGCAGCTAGAACTTATCTTTGCCCAGAATTTTTGGCTAGCTTTCTGAAATGTGATACGTATCCTCCCGTGCTCTCTATAATTGCATAGTTGAGTCTCTGTTAAGTCAGAAGCATCACTTTTGGAATCAATTATTGAGGCTCGATGGAGATTCAATTATAGATTAGTTTGTGGCACTAAAATCTAGTTGCATGCTGACCTCTTCTTGACTTTGAAACTTGATTTCTTAAAATAAAGAAGTCCTTGATCTCAGCTTGCTTTGTGGTCTTTTGCTTCTTTTTCAAGAGGATATAGGGCAGCGTGTGGAGCTTGCTGACCTCCTGAGAAGTGCTGCACGGTTAGCTTTCTGCAAAATTAATAAGAGAATCAAAGGCTGACTCACCATCTCCCAAATGACTTTTTTTTTTACTCCAGGAAAATCATCATATTCTCTGTTGCCACAAGGGTTCTTTGATTTTTCACACCGTTGGATGTATGCTTTATTAATATAATAGACTGCAGACAACTCCTTCTGAGCTTTTATCCCTTAAAAATGTTCTCGGCATTATTTGTTCACAAAATGTATGGTGTAGCCATTGTCATTACTGTTAGACCAGTAGTTGGTCCTCCTCCACCTCTCTGATCCTCTGTCTCTAATTACACATGAAATTGGTTCCTGCTCCATTCTCTTGGATCCATGCCAAAACATTGTTTCTGATTTCATTAAGGTTCTTTCCTTAAACCCTTGGCTTCTGCATTTCCCTAATTGAAGTTTTTTTATGTACCAGCTTTCCATCTATTAATTGCTTCCTATTACAAAAAGAAAATACTGCCTCTTTCTCTATTTTTTAATTATTATGTAAGATGCTGCCCAAGTCTTTTAACCATATTCATCTTCTTAACATTTATAGATGCATAATTCTCCATCTAAGAATCCCTTTCTCAACACTACTTCACCCTAGGTCTTGTCTCCTTTACTTTTTAAGTCCATTTCCTTTAACGTATTATTTTACTCAATTCCTCCACCTTATGCCCCACCCCTCAGCCCCATCTACTCTGCCTTCTTTCTTCTTGTTACCAAGACCGTCCTGCCAGAGTTTCCAGAGACTTCTATGTGGATTTTGTTGTTGTTGTTCTGGCCTTGTTCTTGGGTTTTATGAGTCAAACCATCCTTCCATTTTATTCTTCCCAGTGTTCTCTGTGTGTTCATCATCTCCTCATCTAGCTCTAGATTATTTTCATATACACAGCAGTAGGCAGTGGCTTAAGGACCATCCGTTGACACCATCAGTGTGCCTCAAATGTGTGTGTCAGACTTGGACTGTTGGCTTCATTTAGTTTATGTCACTTACTAGGAGAATATTTGATTCATATTTTCCATTTACAAACCTCTGTTTTGAAATTCACTTTGTGAGAACTTGTAGGTTCAGGCCTTTCCACATCGCTTCCATCTGTGCATTGCTGAATCTTGCTGCTTCTGTGGTTTACATAGCTTTCTTTTCTTTCATTCAGGCTTTTCAGTAGACATTACACATTTCTGCACCTGAGGCTCCTTTCTTCGGAACGCAGGTTTAGTTTGTGCCACGTTGAACTAGCTGACAACATCATATTTGGGACTACAAACATGATTGCTGGATGTTTTGAAACAAGTTCTGAGTATTGGGCTGGCACCTCTCGACACATACAGAGTTAACTGCATGACTCAGAGACAGTGTTATAAAGGACATCACAGCTGCCTGCAGAGATACACTACACTATTTCAAAGATACAATACACTAAAGGAACAAACAGCTACTAGGTCCGTTTTTAACCCTTGTGTTTGTAAATTTAAAAACTATACTTTAAAGTAGGTTAAAAGGGAAAACAATAATAATTATCAAACATTTAAAAATGGGAAATAATGAAATTGTTACTCATCCAATGTTGTAGACTATCTCTACATTTCTTTCTAGACATATATTAGATAAACTTTTTTCTAGCTAGAATATAAAATTAAACATGAAAAATTACAGAGTAGTGTGAAGGATGGACATCAGGCAGAAGCAGCTCCACAGTGGGCATCAGCCTCGCTGTGCAAGCACAGGGACCTGAGTTCAGGTCTGTAGCAGCCAAGGAAAAGCAGGAACAGCAGCAGTGCTCAGAGGATGGACACAGGGCTCACTGGCCAGCCAGCCAGCCTAGCTATAAACATGTTGTTCACTGGTGAGAGTCCAAGGTGAGACCCCCTCCCCTCTCCCAGCAGCCAGTGACATTGGAAATAGTCTAAACAACCACCAAATATAATGTGAGAAAAGAAACCATGAGTCAAGACTCCATGAGAGTAGTCAAGAAACAACCCAAAGGTGAAAATTCTACATTAGAAGAATGAATATAGCCACATGTCATAATCACATAAGCATACAGTCTTTGGCTTACTCTCTGGTTCTCATTGTTTGGCCCCTGCAGGTAATTTGTTTTCCTTTTTTTTGTTTGTTTGGGTTTTTTGTTTTTCCAGACAGGGTTTCTTTGTGTAGTGTTAGCTGTTTGGAACTCTCTCTGTATACCCAACTGGCCATGAACTCAGAGATCCCCCAGAGTTCTCCGGATTAGACTTGCTCCACCACCAGGGTCCCTAGAGATATTTGAATTAGGAAACTTGCTGTGCTTTTTTTGCAGCTATAGTTTTTTTAAATTATTTACTTTGCATGGATAGGTGTTTTGCCTGGCCTGTGAACCACATGTGTGCTTTGTGTGCCTGGTACTGTAGAGGCCAGAAGACCACACTGGATCCCCTGGGACTGGTCCTGAGTCTCCACGTGGGTTTGGGAGTCAAACTAAAGTCCTCTGGAAGAGCATCCAGTTCTCTTACCACTGAACCATCTTTCCAGCCACTTACTGTGTACTAATTAAGGGCAAATTTGTGTATCATAAATTATCTTAAATTGAGCAATTTAGTATATTCACAGGATTGTCCATATACTACCTTTATACAGTTCCAATTAATTTTTAGCAGCACAAAGCTCCAAGTCCTTAATACAGTTACTGTGTGTCATCTACCCTTTTTTGTTCCTCTAACTATCATGTGTCTGTCTTTTTTTGTAGCTTGATTTTCATGGGTGCATATATGGCATAGTGCATTCTGTAGTCTTTTGTGTCTGGTTTCTTTAACTTAGCATGATGTTTACAAGTTTCATCTACATTGTAGAATGCATCTTGACTTTGTTTGATGGTTGGATAATACTACATGATGAACATATGTCATAATCCCTTTATCCATAACTGCTGATGGACATTTAGATTATTTCTACCTTTTAATCATTATGAATAATGCCACTATAAGTTTTTAAAGAAAGTGTTCTTTTCATTTCTTTGAGTATATGCTTAGATGTGGAATTACTGGGAAGGCTGGTTGCCCTAGTACCTGGCTTCTGTTACTGGTCTTGAAAATGATACCTGGGCAATTGGCACAGCTGTGTCTTTTTACTCTACATGAAACTATTATAATAGCCCTCAAACCAAATGTCACTGACAGTTATATATGGGCCTTCCAGTCATTTGACAATGATAATTTTTCTAATTTTCTTTATATTTAACAACATAAACATAGATTGTGTTTTTTCAAGCTCATAGCATTATACCTAGGAAAGTATGGCTGTGTAAATAGTATTTCTATTAAGTTAGTAGTGAGGTTGGGTGTGTTGTCCTTCTTCGTCTACTTTGGGGTTATATTGCCTTCACTTTTATGTCATGCCTGATGAGCAGAAATCTCTGCTAATTAGTGATGAAAACACTCTTTTCCAGTTTACATTTCTATCTATCCATGTTTAACTGTCATAATAAAAACAGTAAACTAAACCAAACCATTACCACTTTGTACTTTAAGGTTATAGTAGAATTATTAGATGCCTGTCTCAGAATTAATCTGAATACACACACACACACACACACACACACACACACACACACACACACACACATATATATATATATATATATATATATATATATATATATATATATATTAATTAAACAGGCTTTGCTTTAATAATTTATAAGTAATTTGTCCAGAATGTTATAGTTTGATTTTCTTAGTACCAGAATTGATTGTATTTTAAGTTTGATGTTAAACCTAAATTATTAGAAGGCATTAATAAGAATTTACTTTACCTTTATAGGTGCATTACAGTTATTCAGTTTTGTATACCTGTTGCAGTGTATGCAATTTTGTATACCGTGTTGCAGTGTGTAAATCTTGGTCTATTGTGTTTTTGAAAGTTATAAAAATAGTACTAATGATAGTGAAAAGAAACCAAATCTTTACATATGCAGCTGAGATGAGATCCCAGCCATCAGCCACGGTGAAAGCAATGCTTCTGTCTCTGTAGTTCGTTTCACACTAAAGAGGTCAAATTAGGTAACACATCTGAAATTATGAGAAAATGTTCCTAGTGATGGTACCTTCTTATATATGTTGGTTGTTAACTATTAGAAAATATAAATCTAGAAAATAAGTTTTATTGCTAATAAATTTTCATAAATTATCTTTTGGTCTGATATTAATTTTAGTAGTGTTGTTCCCTCTGATAAGGCCCACAAGTTCCATTTTGAATGCACTAGCTTATATGGCAAATATTTTAATATAACTACCCCTGTTTTGAGGGTTGAACCTATGGTCTCATGTGTGCTGGGCAAGCAGGTACTTTATTCCTGAACCGTATGCCTGTCCTAGTTTATTTCATGCATAGTGAAATTTACACACAATTTGTAAGAACACTCCTGAAAGACATGGAGTGTGCATGGTGTGTGTGAAGAACTAAAGGATTCCTAGCAGGAACCAAAGCAAGGAGATCTGGTGGCCCTACCTCCCTGCAGGGCATTGACTAAAGAATGTTAGCAGAGCGGTAGACAGACAAAGTGACAGTGAAGAAAGACTGACTTTGCTTAGTAGTACTGGCAATAAGCTAAATGCGAAGGAGGGATTAGAAATGAGTTAGTGGAGAAGAGAGCTGTCTCATCAAAAGGAATTAATATTTCAAGAACATGAATTGTGTGTCATGTTAATGTCCAAGCAAGAGGTCAGGAGTATAGCAAACAGACATGACTGCCTGGAAGAAGGCTTTTGTCAGATAATTATAAACAATAGATAAAAAGTTAAGTATGCCTAGCATTCAAAAATATGCTTTTATTTCCTCATTGAATTTCCTTTATTTTTTCCTAAATCATAGCTCTTGAAGTTGGGTGTCATGAAAGTTAATGATGGTTCTTTACAATTGGTAACTGTTAAATTTTAATCCTCTAATTTTTATTACCTGGTATAAAATTTATTCATTTTAATTGTAGAATACACAAATGTCAAGGAACTTTGAAGAAACTTCAGTAATTTAAACCATATATCTCTGTTCTTAGTGAAAAATGAAAACACCCCAAAGGAGGTTTTATGTGGAGTAAACGAGGTCTGGCAATGGTCTGTATGGAGACCTAATGGCCTTTTGATGTCTGATTCTTTGATTTTGCCTTTTCTTTTTAAAGGGGTGCTATGTGATTATAATTAGAAACATTTCAAGTTCTTTACTTGGAGAGCTAATTGTTCCTTAGCTCATGCCATGATGACTAATCCTTTACTTCTAAATGGTAGTAGTGTTTGAAATGATTCCTAAAGAGATTCACCATGGCAAGTGAAGAACGCTTCAGTTCTTCCTAAGGGCTTTATCATGTCTATAATGTGTACTCATTTATTTTGCATGTTGTGGCTCTCTTGTGTATATTTGTTACATATTAAGCAGGCTTTATTTTAATAATTTCTAACTAATTTGTTGTGACTATTAGTTTGCTTTCTTGCAACTAGAATTAAGTATATTTTAAGTTTGGTGATAAACCTAAATCACTAGAAGTCATAATGAGAATATACATTAATAGGTGGATAATGGTTATTCAATTTTGTATTAATATAATCATTTGTAATATCTTGAGAAAACTTATCCATATAATTTAGTAAGTTCCCAAAATCTGAGCATAATTTTCTTCTTACAAATAGCTTTCTTGAATACCAGTGTGGTGGTAAAGGGGGCCCAGCTGTTCTCTCTTCTCCACTCTGCTGGAGCATCTGAAACCAGTTTAGATCCAGAGCAGTCAAAGCTTGCAGTTTATTGTAAACATTCCTTAGCTCCAGTGAGCTTGCTGACTTAACCCTCCCTCTGCGAAGCACAATGTGAAGCCTGCAGAGGAGAGCAATATGTGAACGCCGTGCTTCAAGCAGAGAAAAATGTATTTTCTCTTAAGTGGTTCTTTGTAGAAATGTCATCATAGGACACTCCATTTCTTCTCCTGAGGACACATGGAGTGTGATAGTCAGGAAGCTTCTCACTGAACTGACAGACATTTGTGACACTGTCTCACACAGTGAGCTTAACGTGTAACACGAGATCCCTCTTAGCCCTACTAGACACTTTCTTTAGAATTCAGCAAACTCATTTTACAGCAGCTTATATATTTAGCTTCTTGAGTTTTATTACAATTCCAGTTCCACTTTTCCAGTGAAATGTGGTGAAATAAACATGATTGGGGGAGTAAAATCAAAGAACAATGTAACTCCTTACTTCATTTAGTATTTACAGTAAACACAATACTTTAATGCCAAGTCTTCAAAAGACTCCTGTGTGGTTCTATGTTATCTGCTAGGAGAGATGGAGTTTCAGAAATGAAGCAACTTGCCCAGCATCTCATAAATGATCTGTTCCTGAGCTGAGCTTCATACCTGGGCCTTCTGAGTCTAAATCTCCTATCCAGAAAAAGAAAGTTAAATTTTACCTTCTCTGTCACCAAAAGTTTTTTTTTTTAATTTATCTTTTATTTTCTTGTTGATGTTGTTGTTGTTGTTCGAGACAGGGTTTCTCTATGTAGCCTTGACTGGTTTGGAACTTACATAGTCCAAGTTGACTCATCTTGCAAATGATCTTACTTTCCTTTCCTTCCAAATACTAGGATTCTATTCTAGGCTTGAGTTACCACCCTAACCTTGACAAAATAGTTTTCCTTTTGTGCTTTCTAAATGACTTGACTCAAATTATTTATGTGTGTCCATTAACCCCATGTGAGTCTATTGTACCCCAGAAAGCTGCGCACTCCATTCTCTCCTACAACATACCTCCCTTTTTCTGCTATGATTATTGGGCCTAGATTGGTTTCCTGATCCAAAAGGGACCAGTTTGTTTTCCCTGAGGTTCAAAGACCTTATATTCTACAGTTGATAAAACTTCTAGGATTATCAACTTTGCATGGGTTTGACTCATTTGTCTCTTTTGTTAACCACCATGTCAAGTACAGGGTACTCTCTTGACTATGGAAATTTGAAATCTAAAAAACTGGTAGACTAAAGCAAACAAATTCAGAAGCTGAAAACCTGAGAAGTTACTGTGTTAGCTATTAATTTTGTTTTTGTGACAAAATAGATAAGAACTTAAGGGAGACAAGTTACTTTGGCTCATGGTTTGAAGGTGTAGTTCATTATGATTGTCACAAACAGGAGGCTGCTTGCTGGCATCTGGATAGAACAAGTAACAGTGAAAGGGGAATCCAGTGTTCTGGTTTCTCTTTTTCCATCTTTATTTAGCCTGGATGCCAGCCAGGTTAACGTTGAGTCTTCCCTTCTTTGTTGGGCATCTCTGAGAAACGCCCAGCGGTTTCTTCTAGGAGATTATAAATCTGTCATATTGGCAAGAAAGACTAACTTTCCCAGTTATCATGATGAAGTTTCGTGAGTCAACAGCCAATAGGGACTCTAGTCAAACTGAAGTTTTCAGCAGTTGCATTGATGTAAGGTAACTGGGCAAATGCAGCGGGAAACAGAAAGTCTATGACACACAGGTGGAGATCGGGAGCCTAATGTGCCATGGCAAGAGAGTCTTTTCTGAGACCTTGACTCTTCCTAATATACAGGCATGTTATTCAGCTACTTTGAGTGTTGTGTGGGGTAGACTATCTGTGGTCTATATACTGTAATTGCCACATATATTACTTTTTAAAGGGACCCTTTTCTTGGAAACAATGAAGGTGAATTTTATTTTCCTTCCTTATTGAAACTATCACAGATTATGAAAATATCATACAAGGTATGAATTACTATGGGGATAGTTTGATTCTGTAGACTCTTTAGGAAGTTTAAGTTATATCATTTATAAATAAAATTAGCTTATTGCTATGTAATTGAGAACATGTTGGTATTTTGTTTTGTTTTTTCCAGCAGTTATAAACTCTTAAAACTTGTGTAAAATCTTAAAATTTTGTAACATTTTTAATTTGGAAAAGATTAGAGGTTAATATATAACACCTTTTTTCCTGTTAAATTCAGAACTTGTTTTGGAGGAGGTCAGGAAATGTCTCCACATGAGGCTAAGTGTACTCACCAGTCCACACTCAGAGCTTCCCCAAGAGACGATGCACTGATGACAGGCCAGGCCTGAGCAGAGAGGAAAGGAGCTGAACCAGAGTTAAGGGTTGTTAGTCAGTGTGACAAGAAAGGCAGGGAATCTGGTTAAGGGTTGTTAGTCTGTGTGACAAGAAAGGCAGGGAACTTTTCTTGCTGAAGGAGTCAAAGTGCTTATTATGTGGGCAATTTATTTAATATGGGAAAATTGCAAACATCCAACACACATGTTCACATATAACTAATGTTAATGGTTATAACTATTCATATATTTTAATTTAAGAAAAAATGTCATTAGGCTATATCTTTTCTTTTTCTCCAGAAATAAACATTTTTCTTCTTAACATTTTATAAATCTGCCATGTTTGTGAATAATACCCAGATTAGTCTTTACTTAAATCCTTTAAAAATTTTGATACTTAAAAAAAAATAAATTAAAAAAAATTTTTGATGCTTGTTTTATTTTCCAGAATATGGTTTATATTCTGTATACTCGTGAAATGGTTATTTATTCTCTTGTGTTGTGGCCAAATATTTTATGAATGTCATTAAGGTCGGGTTTACTGATAATTTATTCAACTTCTGTTTGTTTTTCTCTCATTTTCTGCTAATTATTAATAATAAAGGATATTTAAATTGGCAGTTCTAATTAAGCATGTGTCCATCTTTGTAGTTCTGTAAGTTTTGTTTCTCATTGATAAACTCAGTAGTTTCTCAAGTATGATCAAATCACCTTGACGACACTCTTTTTTCTGAAATCAACTTTCTATAATATTAATATAGCCGTTCTGTTTCCTTAATGTTGATATTTTAAAAAATAGTTTGACTTTTAACCTATTAGAATCTTTCTGTCTAAGCAGCATAAAATGTCCATTAATGCCTTCACAATCATTTTGGACAGCCATTGCCTTTTTTTTTTTAGGATATTTAAACTATTTATATTTAGTGTCACTCATAATTTTACATTTTAAATATATATACATTCACCTGCCTGGTTCTGGCTTTTTAAATAAAGAGACTGCACCCTATATTCACAAATTCAAGCTTTCATAGTCAGAATTTGTGATAATTTTGACATGGAAGGATATTAAAATAAACTTTGATTTATTCTATGAAAAAATATCTTTCGAAAAGAGGTACTGCATGTGGCAGTGATAGAATATAGGCTACAGTTTAACAAAACTTTTCTTTTTGTTAAATAAAAAGTAAAATATAGATTTACTTTTGGATTGATTAGCTGTTGGTTTTTAATTGGCTCTATCAATCATTTGCTGTCTTAAAGGTTAATTTATGATTTAGATTACATATTTTAAAGTTGTCACAATATATCCTCAAGTAATATTAGACTAGTGTATATATAAGAATTCTGTGAGAGATTATTGTCTCCCTCTTTTTCCGTACTATGCATTATTCTTGTTATGAATTTTACCATTATACATTATTAAAATCCATCATTACTTTGCCTTATTTTTAAAGACACTTAATTATAAAAATTAATCTCAAACTAGCCTGTGTAATTACAAGTCTTGATAATATTTTCATATTCCAATCTCTATTGTTGCCTTTCAACGTGGAAGACTCCCTCTTTTTGTTTCCAGGAATGCAGGTCTCCTGACGCTAGTCTTTAGTCCTCTGTAGATCTTGAAAGCCCTTATGTTTCCCATGATTTGAAAGATGGTTTTGTCAGTTATGGAATTCTAAGTTGAGAGAGCGTTTGTTTGTTTGTTTATTTATTCATGTTTATTTTGTTTTTTGTTTTTTTTCGAGACAGGATTTCTCTGAATAGCCCTGGGCTGTCCTGGAACTCACTTTGTAGACCAGGCTGGCCTTGAACTCAGAAATCTGCCTGCCTCTGCCTCCCAAGTGCTGGGATTAAAGGAGTGCGCCACCACCGGCCGGCTTATTTTTAACCTTTAAATTTCATTTTTTTCTCTTTTTTTCAAGTTTTACGATTTTATTTACTTCCTGTTGTTGCCCCCTCTCCACCCAACAGTTCCTCATCCCATTCCTCCTCCCTCTTGCCTCTGAGAGTGTGCTCCCCCAATACAAGACCTCCTTCCCTGGGGCCACAAGTCTCTGGGGGATTAAGTGCATCTTCTCCCACTGAGGCTGACCAGGCAGACTTCTGCTATATTTGTGCCAGGGGCCTTGGACCAGCCCATGTATGCTCCTGGCTGGTAGCTCAGTCTCTGGGAGTCCCTAGGGTCTGGTTAATTTGAGATTTCTGGTCTTCTTGTGGGGTTAGTCTCCTATTCAGCTTCTTTAGTTCTTCCTCTAATTCAATCATAGGTGTCCCCAGTAAATTCAGTTCAATGGTTGGGTTTAAGTATCTGCTTCTGTCTCAGTTAGCTGCTAGCAGGGCCTTTCAGGGCACAGTCATGCCAGGCTCCTGTGTATAAGCACATCATAGCATCAGTAATAGTGTCAGGCCTTGGAGCCCAAGTTGGGCTGGTCATTGGACTGCCTTTCCTTCAGTTTCTTCTCCATGTTTTTCCCTGAAGTTCTTTTTGAAAGGAATAGTTCTTGGGCAGAAATTTTGATTGTTGGTTAGTAACTCTGTCCCTCTGCTTGAGGCCCTGGCTGTCTACTGAAGGTGAGTGAGATCACTCAGACCCAAAAGGATACACATACTCACTGATTAGTGGATATTACCCAAAAAGTACAGAATACCCAGGACACAAGCCATAGACCAGGAGAAGTGTAACAAATACAAAGGCCCAAGTGAGGATGTTTCAATTCCATTTTTATGGGAGAAAGAAAGAATCCTGGGAGGCAGAGGAAGGGAGGGATCTGGATGGGAGAGGGGAGGGGAGGGGGAAGAAGAACTGGAGTAGGTATGGGTGTGGGCAGGAGAGTAGCCCAGAGGGCCAAGAGAATGAATGGAGATGAGCAGCATCTGGGGGGAGGACCCTCTAGAGAGTACCAGAGACCTGGGAGGTGAGAGACTCTAAGGCCTCAATGGGTGTGACCTTAGATGAAATGTCCAACATTGGAGAGAAGGAACTCATGGTGTACTTTTAATAAAGTGTTTGAATGATACTGTTTAAGTGTCTTCTCTTTTCATTGTTTGCTGTGCAGAGTCTGATATCACCTTTTCCTAGCTATTCTTTAACACTTTTCCTTTCTTTGATTAGAAATTTGATTATCATGTAATTTCTTATATCTTTCCTGTATATTGATTATATTTGTAGCTCTTGAATCTGTAGGTTTATAAATCTTGCTAAGATAAAACTGTTTTGTTATAATTTTAAAAATATGTATATGCTTATGTCTTTTCTTCCTTTTGCATACTCTAAATATAGACATATGAAGTTGTGGACAATTTTCACGGGTTCTCTGACTTTTCCTTCCTGTGCTTCAGCTCAGGGTCCTGTGCTGCATCCACACCTCTGGCCTTTTCCTTAGTGGTGGGTAACGTGGCTTTCATCCCAGGAACGGTGCCTTTCACTGCGTGTGCAAGTGCAAATGGCTTAGCTTTAGCACAGACTGCTTTTTGTCTCAAGGCCTCTCCCAGTCTTTCGTCTATGCTTGTTCAGCTCATGGTCCTGTATGGACAATGCTGACCATCTTTTCTCTTCCTCAGTCTTCTTCATCCTTTAGTTAATTTTATTGCCAGTTTCTTGTTTGCTAATTCTATAAAGTTCTGTCTTTATATTTGTATTCATTTATTTAAATCAACTTAAATAATTATAATTAATCTATGTATTTATTAAGCCCATGGTAGCTTATGCTAATTTTTTATTAACCCAATGCATTTCCCTCTGAAAGCTAGGAAGTAGTGGGATGCGACTAGTTCAGAAACGCTGTTCCAAGTTCACTATTGTGCCTGGTATTAGATGAGTAATCGGTATGTCACCGAGAGGCTAATTAACACATACTAAATAGCTTCAGATTAACTACTGAATTTATCATTCTGCCATGTACTTTGTCAAATTTGGAAAGTCAATTTTCTAAGTTTCCATTTATTTATATGTTAAAATAATAACTTTTATAGCTATTGAAATTAAATGAAATACTATGTGGACTGCCCTAACCTATAATGAGATAGAGGCTGTCTCTAAATGTTCACCATTTGGTTACACTATTAGTGTTATATATTGTAGACATACTATACATTAAAAGTACTAGGAAATATCTGTTGTCACACTGAAATCATTTTTACATCACTCAGAAATCATCCTTAATAAGCTGTCCCTCACATGATAAATATTACATTTGTATTTGATAAATAAGGAGAAAATATGCCTACTTAAAATTTGATCTATTTGTGCATAGTGATGAACATAAGTGAGAATATTTTCAAGCTACTTTGAAATATTCAAGTGCCCAGGGACAAGGCATGGATGATGTTTTTGAAGGGAATAAATATTTCAGCTCCAGATTTCAGCCTTTTTTCTTGATTCCTTTGATCTGGCTTTGGTTTGCTTGTCATTCTGCTTGAATGACTTCTCACTGTCTTTCTTCTTTCCCTGGTAACAAAAAATGGCTCTGTGCCTATTCCATAAGATTTAGCCTTGACCACTTTACAGGAAAAGCATCTATTTCCTTATTTACTGACATAATACTCTCTAAAATTAATTGTATCAGTTGAAATGCCAGTAATCTCTACATAGATGATGTGTAATTTCAGTGGAAAATTTAATTAGCAGCTTCTTAAGCATAGGGAATGGTTAGATTTGGAGTTTGTTTTGAAGTTTAAAGATTAACATTTAAAAAAATTGTTTCTTCATTGTATACAAGAGTTATTTTACTCTTAAAGATCATTTCTTGTGATTTTTAAGTTGTACCATGAAAATACTAATTGATTTTTTTATCTCCAGAGTAAGAGTTTTTGCTTTATGGATGTATTTATTTATACCCATATTATGGGCATGTTTATTTTGCATAAACTACTATACAAAATGTTAAATGGTGTAATCCTTTTTTTGTGGTTTTATTTTCTACTATACACACAAGTCAGGTCTTCTGAAATTAGTTTTCTTGGTGGGTGTGTACTCTGTGTGTGTGTGTGTGTGTGTGTGTGTGTGTTTATGTGTTTGTGTACATATACTTATGCATGTTGGAGGCTGGCTGTCATTGAGTTTTCTCCAGTACTTTACATCTTATTTTTGAGACAGAGTCTCCTCCTGAGTATGAAGCTCACTGATTGGTTGGCCTGGCTAAAGAGCTCCATGGATTCTCCTGTTTCTATTCCTCTAGGCCACTTGCTCTGGGCTTAAAGATGCCCACCCCTGCATCTGGCTTTTTATGTAGGTGCTAGAACTCCAAACTCAGGACCTCATGCTGTGGGGCAAGCACTGGACCAAGGCAGGCAGCTCCTCCCCTCACTTTATGAGATTGGTTTCTGGGGAGGCTCTCACTGCCTCTGTGTCATTTACACTCCTGTACTAACTATAGCTTTAAAATATTGCAGTGTTGTCTGATTTCCTTCTTTGTTCTCTTATCTTTTCCTGAGTCTGGCTGATGTTTCTCTGAGATGAGAGTCATTTCTTCTACTTATTTTATGGGGTATTTTTGGTAATATTTAATGGGTATATTGCAGAGTTTGTCACCAGGAATCCTATCTCAGCTCCTAGACAACAGCTGAAGACCAGGAGATTCATGACAGGGCCACTTGTTTTGAATCTAAATTAAAATCCCATTGACTTGAAAGGATTTATGAATGTCTTAGTTGAAAATTCATAGCCTATTTATAACGAGCATTTTCTTTAATATTAGAGTTTGACCTTGGGAACAGGATTTCTGAGACTGTTAAATTTATGTCAGAAGAAAATTTTATAGAATCTCTTTATGTTGTTGACTGCTTTTTTGAGCATGTTGATGTCCTGAAGTCTGAGTTCCTAACTAAAGTGACTTCACTATCAGAGCTGAGATGATTTGAGCAGATGCATCTTAGTCTAGGGGTGCTTGGCTTTACTAATAATCTGGAAATCCTGGGTTTTATTAACTCAGACTTGCTCATGTTTTATTTATGTAGTGCCTTTTAGAGAAAGAATTCTGTTAGGGAATTTTTTTTTAACCTGATAATGTTATTTAGATGTCAAGTCACTGAAAATCCACAAATTAAATATTCATAGAAATAAAATTGAATTTATTCATATTTTCTTTGCCTGATTTAACTATAAAAATTTTTCTATACCTTACACGTATCTTTTGTTCCCAGTAGTATTTTAAAGAAGTTTTAAGAATATTATGTTAAATACTTTTGATACCCTTGACCACATTGTGTCTGATAATTGCAAACTATTATCTATTACTATTTTACTTTTGTTGCTGTGACAAATCCCTACAAACATAGTCTCTTAAAGTAGTTTAAAGTTATTCTCTGCTGTTCTTGAAGTCAGCCATTCACTATGAGACTTGAGGAGTAAAGTCAAGGTATTGTAGACCCTTGATCTTGGAAAGAGCTTCAGGAACAAATCTCTTGCAGGGGACATTTTCTGGAGGCTTGTGTTGCTTGCCCTCTGACCTTGAACACATGGATTGTGTTAACTCTACAAGTCAATTGGGACAGTATTGGTATCTTGTCAATAGTAAAACTATTGGTTTTACTATTGATGTTTATTTTATTAGGCATTCCTTTGACACCTGAAAATATCAAGTTTGGTATATCTGTAGCATTCAGCATGTTTTAAAGGATTTAGCAGATCCAGTGTGGATTGAAGTCTCATGAAGAAGAGGTTAAGGTAGTCATTTTTAAATCATGTGAAGTGAATGGTATGACATTTTTTGACTGTCTCATTAATTAATTTCAGTTCTGATTGGCAGCCAAGAAGGGAGTTGATATTGCCTCTTGAGAAACTTATGCTCCAAGCCCAGATGGAAAGGAGTAGAGAATTTGAGCTGCTTTTAGGCTTGTTTGAAGTTTTTTGTTTTGTTTTGTTTTTCTTGGAGTTTCCAGTGGGGATGCCAAGCTGGCAGCAAATGAAGTGTGCCTTATAACCATGTGTTGGACCACGGCCGTCATTATCAAAAGTGCTGCTGCAGAAATGTGCCAAAAGATTGTCAAATTAGGGTTGGCCTGCACATGTAAATGTTAGCTTGTAAAGCTCAAGACATACCAAATGGTAGTCCATTAGGACCCGCGTTTTATTGCCCTTTCTGAAATAATCATTCACTTCAGAGCATCCTTTAATCTGAGCTGAGTTGTGTCTGGGTAACAACGCAGCTTCTTTTTTCTTTGTCCTTATGTACTTAGATGAGGAAAATTTCATAAATAAATCACAGCTAAAAAGCACATTTTCTTTGCCCCTTTTTATCTTCATGGAAACCCAGCTTTAAGGCATTTGAGTGATGCATTAATCCTCAGCTGCACAAGGCCACAGAAAAAAATCATCTTGAAAGACACTTTTTTTTTCTGTTTTTCCTCTTGTATCCTGGACTATTTGGGGTCATGGTTGAAAGAGGAACAGACCTTTGACGGTGAAGGCTTAAAGTTTTACTTCTGTTTCAGTAACTTCCGTAAAGTTTAATGGGGCTCGTTAAAAAGATCCTTTTTGTTTGAATTAAGATAAAGACAATCTGCACTAAGACACAGAAACCTTAAGTGAGTGGAGGTGAGTGTTTGGGCCATGCTGAGCAGCCACACCAGTGTGCCTGAAACAAGCCCTGGTACAGCTCGCACTGTCCGTGTGCTGAGAGCAGCCCGGGAGGCCTGGGCACGAGTCCATGTCTGGCAGCCTGCTAGGCTTACTGCCTTTTAATACTCACTGCAAGTTTTTAATTGTGTGTGTCTGTGTGTTGGGGGATGGGGTATATGGACATGAATGCAGGTACCCACAGAAGCCAGATGTGTTGGATCCATTAGGAGCTGGAGTCCAGGCAGTTAGGAGCCACCTGACATTGTTCAGGGAATTGAACCCAGGTCCTCTGCAAAAGTACTATCCACCATTGAGCTGACTCTCCAGCCCCTGGTCCGCACTATTTCATATTTTAAAAAATTCTACTTGTCAATCCAGATAGAAATTGTGAATTGAGAACATGGTTTAACACAGAGTTTATTTGAACATTTTAAGTTGTCTATAGAATATATCGATGATGGCTGAAGTTGATGATTTTATATGCTGAACCAAGTTGCAAATGGAACTGACCTTGGTAGGAAACAATGACAAAATATGAAGAAGAGATTTCTCTTATTAAATTTAAAATGTTTAAACACCTCATAATTTTCCATATGTGCATTTCAGCTTTGGGTTGTATTTTCTGTTGGTTAGTTAATTTACTTTACATCCCAACCACTGTTCCCCCTCTGTCCTTTCCTCTCAGTCCTTCTTCCACACTTCGCCTTCAATCCAACTCCTCCTCTTCTCTTTAGAAAAGGGGAGGCTTCCCTTGAGTATCAAACAGTTGATATCCAGTTGGAGAAAGACTAGGACCCTCTTTTCCTATTGAGGCTAGATGAGGCAGCCTAGTCTGGGAAAAGGGTCCCAAAGCAGACAACAGAGTTAGAGAAGGCCCCTACTCCCACTGTTAGAAGTCCCACATGGAGACCATGCTGCACAACTGTTACATATATGCAGAGGACCTAGGTCAGTCTCATTCGTGGTTCTTGGTTGGTGGTTCAGTCTCTAGGTTTTCTTGTGGTGTCCTTGACTCCTCTGGCTCCTAAACTCCTTCCTCCCAGTCTTGTGCAGGATCTCCCAAGCTCTGCCTAACATTCAGTTAAGAATCTCTGTATTTGTTTCCATCAGTTGCTGGGTGAAACCTCTCTGATGATTGTTATGCCAGGCTCCTGTCTACAAGTATAGCAGAATATTACTAACAGGGTCAGGGGTGGGTTCCCTCTATGTCATGGGTCATTGGTTGGCCATTTCCTCAATTTCTGCTCCATCTTTACCCCTGTGTACCTTGTAGGCAGGACAAATTGTATGTTGAAGATTTTGTGTCTGGATCGGTGTCCCTGTCCCTCCATTGGAAGTCTTTCCTGGTTGCAGAAGATGGCCAGTTCAGGCTTCATAACTCTCCATTACTAGGAGGCTTAGCATGGTTACCCTCATAGATTCCTGGGAGTTTCCATTGCCCGAGGATTTCTAGCTCATCCCAGAGATGCCCCTGCCCCATGACTCCTGATTCCAGTTGATCTTTCCCCATACTCTCTCCCTTCATCCTCACCTCACCCGCTCCTTTCCCCATCTGCTTTCCCATGCAGTCCCCTTCTCCACCATGATGGCTATTCTATTTCCCCTACTTAGTGAGATTCACACGACCTTCTTGAGTCTCCTTGTTACTTAGCTTTTTGGGGTCTGTATATTGTAGGGTGGTTATCCTTTACTTTACAGCTAACATCCACTTATACGTGAATACATACCATCTTTGTCTTTCTAGGCCTGAGTTACCTTACTCAAGTTGATCTTTTTTAATTCCAACCATTTGCCTGCACATTTCATGATGTCATTGTGTTTAATAGCTAAGTAATACTCCATTGTGTAAATTTACCACATTTTTCTTCATCCATTCTTCAGTTGAGGAATATCTAGGTTGTTTCCAGTTTCTGGCTGTTATTTATAAAGCTGCTATAAACATAGTTGAGCTAGTGTCCATGTAGTATGGTGAAGCATGCCTTAGGTATATGCTCAGAAGTGGTATGGCTTGGTCTTGAGGTAGACCTATTTCTAATGTTCTGGGAAACTGACAAATTGATTTCCAAAGAGGCTGTAAACATTTGCACTCCTACCAACAATGGAGGAGTGTCCTCCTTGTTCCACATCCTTGCCAGCATGAGCTGTCTCGTGAATTTTTCACTTTAGCCATTCTGACATGTGTAAGGTGGAATCTCAGAGTCATTTTGACTTGTATTTATCTGCTGGCTAAGGATGGAGAACAGTTTATTAAGTACTTCTCAGCCAAGAGAGATTCCTCTGTCAAGAATTCTGTTTAGATATGAACCCCTTTTTAAAATTGGGTCATTTGGTTTGTTGTTCTCTAGTTTCTTGAGTTCCTTATATATTTTGGATGCTAGCCCTCTCTCACATATGGGATTGGTGAAGATCTTTTCCCATTCTGTAGACTTTTGATGGTGTCCTTTGGCTTACAGAAGCTTTTCAGTTTCATGAGGTCCCATTTATTAATTGTTGATTTTAGTGCCTGAGCTGTTGGTGTTCTGCTCAGGAAGTTTTTCTTCTGTATGGTAATGTGTTCAGGCTATGTCCTACTTTCTCTTCTATCCTGCTTAGTGTATCTTGTTGTAGTTTCATGTCTTTGATCCACTTGGACTTAAGGCTGTGCAGTGTCGTAGATGTAGATCTATTTACATTGTTCTACATACAGATATCCAGTCAGACCAGCACCATTTGTAGAAGATGCTTTATTTTTTCTACTGAATAATTTTGGCTTCTTTATAAAAAAAATCAAATGTCCTTAGATATGTAGAGTTTGGGGGATAGAGAGTCTGCAGGATGTCAGTCCAGGGCCTTTGGGTGTAAGTCTAATAGTCTACCTCTTTATCTGACTTGCTCTTTTTCCCTTGCAGTTTTCAGTATTCTTTCTTTATTCTGTATGTTAGTGTTTCTTTTCTGGTCCATCTATGTGATATTCTGTATGCTTCTTCTATCTTTAAAGCCATCTCTTTCTTTAGGTGAGAAAAATTTTCTATGGTTTTGTTGAAAATATTCTCTGGGCCTTTGAGCTGGCTTTCATGTCCTTTCCCTATTCCTATCATTAAGCTTGGTCTTTGTATACTGGTCCAGAGTTCTTGGATGTGTCGTGTCAGGAAGTTTTTAGATTTAACATTTTCGTGGACTGCTGTATCAATTTCTTTTTATCATATCATTATACGTAGCTTATGCTCTCCCCCATCTCTTGTATTCTATTGGCGTTGCGTGCGTCCAGTTCCTGTTCACTTACCTAGGTTTCCATCTCACTGTTTTGCTTTCTTCATCAATTCTCTTTCCATATTCACGTCTTGAACAGTTTTATTCATTTTTACATGCTTAATTGTATTTTCTTATATTTCTTTATGGGGTTTATTCATTTCCTCTTTAAAGGCCTCTATCATCTTATGATTGGACTTACTGTCATTTTCTTGTGCTTCAGCTATGTTGGAATACTCAAGGCTTGTTGTAGTAGAATAGCTGGGTTATGGTGGTGTCAAGTTTCCCTGGCTGTTGTTGATTGTGTTCTTATGCTGGCCTCTAGTCTTCTGGGTTTTGGTGGTGTTCTAGATTTATGTGCTGGTATCCGAGTTTATCTTTGTTAGATGGCTATTTTTTGGATATTTCCCACCTTGGTTTCTGTTTCCTCTCTGGTCTTGCGGCCTGAGTGGCCCAAGGTTCTGGTGACCAGCTAGTCTTCAGGTCTAGTAGTGTGCCTCTGCTGGATTGTTTGTGGCCTGCATCACCTCTGGGTTTGGGGTGCCCGTGTTGCCTCAGGCATCCCTAGAACTGGCATGGCTTCAGAGAAACAGAAGGTCTTCCAAACTTATAGGTTAGAATACGGAGCTCAGGTGATGGGGTGCAGTTTTTACAGATGTTGGGTGTGCTTTAAGGGGAGTTGCCAGGCATACTCCATTGGGTGCAGTTTTACCTGGAGTCTTTGGTGCTGGCATGGCCCAGAGGAAAGCAGGCATAATTGTGGGATGGAAAATGGAGCCCAGGGTATGGAGTGCAGTTTATGGCTGTTAGGTGTGCTCTGAGGGGAGTTGGTGGGCATCGGCCATAGAGTGGGGTCTTAGCTGGGGGTTTTGCTGCCAGCCTAGGTTGTATATTTTTATAAAATTGTTAGTGGATTTTTCTTTGGGCTAATTAAATGGTACATAATTTTAAACTACATGGCTTTAATATTTGATATTCAAATATTGTCTACTACTGTTTTTTTCCATGTATAGATTAACCAAACATAGATAAGGCTTTGATGAAATTTCATCTGAAACATTTTTCAAATGTTTTCAATTTAAAGAATTACATAAACTAGTCACTGTAATCTCTAAGCAGTGGATAATTAGCCCTTCCCCTGTCTAACCTAAACTGCAATGGGGTCACCAGTTACCAAAAATAACTGCTTTTCTCTTTGAACCTGCTTCCAACAAACAGACAAACAAACATCAACAACAAACCCCCAAATACCCGCTTGCTGTCACTCAGGATCTTTTTGTCAGAAAACACCCATTTGTCTGCTGAAGTTTACATTGTGGTGGCTGACACAGTTATATAACTTTACAGTGTTCCTACATGCAGTTTCAATATGAAAATATTTTAGCTTTCAGTTTATTCAGTATATACAGCAAAGTTGTGCATACTGCTCAAGGCTTTCTGATTCTTAGGTACAGTACTATAGAAAGTGTAGATACAGCAGACGGAATTCAACTTCCCATAGCCGTCATAGTGCTTGATGTTTTATATAAAATGATGTCTTAGGGTCAGTCTTCTACATGCTACGTTATTAATCACCATTATCTAAGATTACGTTAAGTGGAAAAAAACATTACTAATGTTGAGGTCTTCCAACTTAGAACTCCTGCCTTGATTACATTTGTTTTAACACGTGTTAGAAAAATAGTAGAAGATCATTTTCTTATAGTAAATATGAACAAGTTGGGGCTGGTGAGATGGCTCAGTTGGTAAAGTGCTTGCTTGCTGTGTAGGCATGAGGACAGGAGGTTGGTCCATAGAAAGCAGAGTAAGGTCCTCATACTTGTAACCCCAGCGCTAGGAAGGCAGAGCCACAGAGCTCCCCAGGCTCTTGGGTCAGCCAGCCCAACCTGCTTGATGAGGTTCGGAGCAGTGAGAGACTGTGTCAAACAAGAAATGGATGGTGTCTGAGTATATCCCACATGCATATCCAACATAAGCAAGTGCATCTGCTCATACAGTGCACTAGTGCATGCTCTCATGTTGTAGGCACATACACATATACACACACACAAAATAAATAAAATTATACCTGAACAGAAAGTTTTCACAGTTCTAGAAGTCTGTATCCTGTTGCTGTAAAGTGTAGTAACTGTGAGCAGCATCTGTCTTCAGGCTGAGTAGAATGACTCTGTTCCCATGCTTGCTATCCCAAGCCTTCATGCCTTGGAGCAGTCTTAAACCCCATAGGGCATACAAATGGTGGCTATCATTATAAAAGAGAGGAGGAGAGATTCCAGTGGAAGACATTAGTTTGCCACGGTTGTATAGTGCATTGATTACTATTGGTGTAATCACAAGTAGAGATTACTATTGGTGTAATCATAAGTATTGTTATAATCAAGAGGAGGATTTGAAGAGATAAATAGACATAAATTGTCCTTACATGAAAGTGAAGATTAAGAATTCCTTAGGTACACATGTGCCATGTCCAAATACAGGATGGAGAGGTGAGTATATACTGTGAGTGTGAAGACACTGGAGGGCCCTGCTTAAATGGAAACTTCGGGCCACTTTCCCCTAGTAGTCCTTTAGCCACTGAGACTTCAGGAAATATTTTTAGTTTGGAGTTAGTAAGAAAATTTGATATTATGATATTTAATATCTGTGTTTTTATGGGAAAGCCTATACATGATGTATCTTAGAGGGATGTTTTAAAACTCACATCTGAGTAACTCCACAAAAGTCAAGGTTGCTTGTTTGTTTGGTTGGTTGCTTTTCTTGGTTTTGTTTTTGCTCTTCTTTTAAAAAGACAGTGGCAAATATGGCTTAGAAAGGTCTTCTCTCATTATGATAAAAATCACCTATTGATTCTCATGAGTTAAATTTATTCTCTCAGCATTCATCATTGCTACAGTTAGTGATAGTCAGTGTGGTGTGTGTGTATGTGTGTGTGTGTGTGTGTGTGTGTGTGTGTGTGTGTGTGTGTGTGAACTTACCAATAGGGAAGAGGAGCCTAGTTAATCAGGAATGTAGCTTGGCGAGGCAGCCACGAGCAGGCGTTCTGGAACTGACTTCCAACTCTGGAATCCTGAATTGCTCCCACAAGGAGGATCATCTTAGAAATGAGTCTCAGCCCCAGTTTCCTGTTCTAGAAAAGAAAGGATATAACAACTCTCGCACAGGCTTACTGTGAAGATAAATGAAAATTGATATATAAAAATATTTTGCTTAATGCACCTCGTCAGAACTTCAGAACTTGAACTCATTTATAAATTAATGGCTTCATTTTTTGTGTGTCGACATGAGGAGAGGTCTACTGCTTTGTGGTTCCTTTTTGATCCAATGGTCTCAGTATGATGTGTGAACAGATGGGAAACCCACTGTATCACTGTGTTGCCTTGACCATCTTTAGGGCAACTGATGATACTGTATGTCTTCCAGCGTGATGTCATTCATTTCTAAAACTACACTTATTTGCTTAAAGAGGAATCTGTAGCTATTACCAATATTCAATTCCATGTCATAATCATTACTCAAAGGAAGCCACATATCAATTAAGTAACCCATCTCTTGTTCACATACCTTGTCTCCAGCAACAATAAATTTATTTTCTGAATATAATTTTTTCAGTTCTCAATTCTTTTACATAAATTGGATCCCATGTGATTTATTTTCATAACTGTCTTACTTGCCCAAATACTTTGTGTGTGTGTGTGTGTGTGTGAGTGTGTGTATGTTTATAAAATCTCTATGTTATAGTACAGATCAAAAATACATCTAATTTGTAAGACTAATTAATACTCCACTGTATAGATGTGCCATGTTTTATAAATTCACCAGAGAAGGAAAACCATAGTTTGTATGGTTTGTTTTTAGGGGTGTCTTAGAATGTAGTTAGTTATGCCTTCATCAAAAGATATTGTGTGGCTTTGTTCTTTCTCCCAGATAGATTGCTCAGTTGGCAGCTTCTGAAAGAGAAGCTTCAGAAAATGCAATCTGAATTTTGTTCAAGAGAGAGCTAATTATTATTTTTATTGAAGCCTAGTTCTTTTTCTAATTTTTAAAAAATAATTTAAATTTTTTGAAATTAAAATCTAATTACACCCTTTGCCCTTTCCCTTTCCCTTTCCTCCCTTTCTCCTCTTCATCCTTGTCATATGTAACTCTGAAGCTTTATGAACTTTGTAGGGAGAAGGAGGAGCAGCTCAGCAGAGTGACTGAAGTTCAGAGGTTGCAAGCCCAGCAGGCAGACGCTGCTCTGGAGGAGTTTAAGCGGCAGGTAGAAGTGAACTCTGAGAAGGTCTATGGTGAGATGAAAGAGCAGGTAAGACGCACTCAGCTCCAGAACATTTCACTTTTTTAAAAGCTTTGTTGGTGCTGGAGAGATGGCTTAGCGGTTAAAAGTACATACTGGCTTCACAGAGGACCAGAGTTGTGATCCCACCACACCCTTTGCGCCTGTTTCCATGAGAATTTCACTTATGTTGTAGACCTTGACACACGGTCTCACATGAGCATGTGTGACTAAATAAATAAGGATCAGGCATAGTTATGGCTTCCAAGACTGCCAATCTATATAGCAGGTTCCAGGCCAGTCAGTGCTACCCAGTGAGATCCCCATCTCAAGAAGAAGAAAGCTGTGTCAAAAGTAACAGTATGGCTGGGTCAGGGATTAAGAATAAAAAGGGATCTGCACCTGTGATTCACCTCTAAAGCCATAATGGCCACTTAAAAGTCCTAAAGTCCATCTCAAAGTGTGTAACAGCAACAGTATTAACAACTATGTAATTGTATACATGAATGAAGCCTTCAAAGATATTGTTTGTTTGTTTGTTTGTTTGTTTTTATTTTTCAAGACGGGTTTCTCTGTGTAGCTTTGGCTGTCCTGGAACTCACTCTGTAGATCAGGCTGGCCTCAAACTCAGAAATCCACCTGCCTCTGCCTCCCAAGTGCTGGGATTAAAGGCATGTGCCACCACGGCCCAGCAAAGAACAAATTTTTAAAAGAAAAGATTATGTAAGTACTAAAAGCTTTTATCTGTTATTCTCATTTGATTTGTTATATTTAATAGTATGTTATATTTAATAGTAAATATACCTTACCATTTGAAAATAATCAATTTTTTTAATTATTAGCTCCTTGTTGTAAGTGTATTTAGATTACTTTCTGTCATAATTAGGGTTTCTGTTGCTGTAACGAAACAGTATGACCAAAAGCAACTTGGGAGGAAAGGATTTATTTTGCGTACACATCTATATCATAATTCACCATAAAAAGCAGTGAGGGTAGGAACTCAAACAGGGCAGGAAGCTAGAGGCAGGGGCTGACGTAGAGGCAGGGGCTGACGTAGAGGCAGGGGCTGACGTAGAGGCAGGGCTGACGTAGAGGCAGGGCTGACGTAGAGGCAGGGGCTGACGTAGAGGCAGGGGCTGACGTAGAGGCAGGGGCTGACGTAGAGGCAGGGGCTGACGTAGAGGCAGGGCTGACGTAGAGGCCATGGAGGAGTGCTGCTTACCTGGCTTGCTTCTATGGCTTGCTCAGTGGACTTTATTAGAGCACCAAGCACCACCTGAGCCTCACCCACCATGAGCCGGGCCCTCACCCATCCATTACTAATTAAGAAAATGCCCCCACAGACTTGCTTACACCCATTCTTATGGAGGCATTTTTTCAACTGAGGTTTCCTCTTACAGAAAGATTCTGGCTCATGTTAAGTTGATGTAGAAGTTGGACTGCACAACTGCTAAAGCAGCATGTTGTAGTTGTGCTGTGTTCCACTTCAGCTGCAGGTGTCTTCCTTAGGAACTCCTAGCACAGATGAGGGTTAGAGATGTCCCTGAACAAAACCTCTAGGCTTTATGTTTGAAACTGTTTATTTTGATGTGACTTTCTCACTTCTGATTCCCACTAATACCTATTTGGGAGTGTGGTATGGAGGACCCCAATTTTCTGTTTTCAGCTTGCTCCCTGGGTAAAAGCTGGGTTTCTTTGTGGACATTGTGCTAGCCAGCAGAGACTTGCCATTCCTTCCATATGGATGTGGATTTCAGTTCCTGTTCCATTGGGCCCTAGGATGTATATATGGTCCCGATATTTCACAGAACTGATGGGAAGTTCGCTGATAGGCTTAAAATGAAAGGAATAAGGAAATTATCAACAACAACAAAAAAAGCTTGAGTCAAGAATATGTAAACAAACTGCCAGGAATTATAGGCTAAATATTAGGTATTTAACAGTGTCTAGGCCAATAGAAGAACATTTTAATAAAAGCTATTAGGGTCAACTTTGGGTCACTAAGTGAACTTAGAGCTGATGGTGCAATGCAAACAAGTTCACAAATATCAAGGGTGACTAAGAAGACAGAATCGGTCAGATAATGGAATCTGGAGAACTAGCAAACACAATCTGTTTGAAAAGGCACAAGTCTGAAAACAACCTATGTTAGAATTCAGAAGAAGCTAAAAAACAGGATCTATATATATATATATATATATATATATATATATATATATATCCCCTATAAAGATTTATATATATATATATGAATTGAACCTCAAAGATAAAATAAACATTCTATAACTTTGTATGCATTATGATACTAGTAAAGGAATTAGAACGATAATAGAGTAGTGTTTCACAGTTTGAGAAGAAAAAAATTTCAATTCAATTAATCAATAACCAAGGAGTTTTTCACTCACTACATAATAGAAAAACTGCACACACATATGCACGCGCGTGCACCTTACTTCTTTTAAAAAAAAAATTACATGAAGATATTTATCTAGAGATGAAGCACAAACTTCTCATACAGAGTGATGCCATCATATAAATGGTGAAACGAAGATCCATCAAAGTAAAAATGAATTTAAATGATGTTAAAAAATCTTATTATAAAAAAGAATATGAAGTGAATGGTATTCCCAAAAGAAGGTGTGTAGGGGTGTGTGTGTGTGTTTATATGTGTGTGTGTATATATTTTATTTTATAGCATATATATATATATATATATATATATATATATATATATATTATATAATAAAATACAAATTTAAATTTGAAAAGGCTGTGAAATGACTCAGTTTGTGCAGTGCTTGTCACAGAAGCATGAGTCCCTCCATCTCGACCTCTGACAACCATGTAGAAGCCATTCAGGGCCACACATTTCTATGTTTCCTGTCCAGGGGCCAGGTGTGAGGAGGAGACAGAGGTAGTAAATCTTCGGAGCTTGCTGCCAGCCTAGCTAGCTGAATTGGTGGACTGTAGTTTCAGTGAGAGATCCTGTCTCAAAAAGTAGTGTGGAGGTGGGCTTGAGAGATGGCTTGACCAATAAGAGCATTGGGACCTGGTTCAATTCCCATCTCCCACACGGCAGCTCACAGTCAACTCTAATTCCAGTTCTAGAGAATTCAACACCCTCTTCTGGCCCTGGAGGACACTATATATATATATATATATATATATATATATATATATATATATATATATATATATATATATATATTTGGGGTATAGACATAAACACAGGTAAAACATCCACATGCATACAATAACATAAAACCTTTAGGCGGGACATGACTGAGAAAGATACCTGATCTTCTTGTCTATTCTCTACTTGCTTGTGCACACACCCACTCGTGCACACAATACAGACAGATGTGGACACATACAGTCTTCCCACTAACAAATTAAAATGAAAATTCCAATTAAACTAACAAGGATTAATAAATAGATTCATAGGAATAGGAGAAATAGCCTACTGGTCCCACACTGCCTAGCCTGGTTGAGGCTGTGAGTTTGGGTATCAGCATAGCAGTGGGGAAGAGATTGATGGATACTGAGAAGAGCAAAGTGTATAAGGCTCTTTGTCACTAATATGTGAAACTCATAAGATTCTGAAACCAAGGAGACATAGCTTACACTAATCTGGAAACTTGATGCCTGGTATAGTGGTACATAGCTTTAAACCTAGCACTCTGGAGGCAGAGGCAGGTGAATCTCTGTGATGGTGAGGGCAACTTAATCTATGAAGTGAGTTCCGGAGCAGCCAGGGCTATATAGAGAGACCCTGACAGAAAAAGAGAGAGGGTGGATGAAGGGAAGGGAGGGGGAAGGGCAGGGGAGAAGGGAACAGGCTGGTGAGATAGCTGATTTTGATCCCTAGAAAGGTGGAAGGAGAGAACATCATCACAAAGCTATCCTCTGACCTCCATACATACCCCTCCCAGCATGCACACACACACACACACACACACACACACACACACACACACACACATGTCATATGGTTTTAAAAAAAACTTGATTAAAATTTATGTTCTCTTTCTTTTATAATGGTTTTATTGGGTGTCAATGTTTTAAAATTTTAAGTAGAGGAAAACAAACAAGCAAAACAATGAGGACCAGTTCAGCTTTGTAAAGTTTACTTGATTGTGGAGGTTCTTTTTCTTTTCTTTTCTTTTCTTTTCTTTTCTTTTCTTTTCTTTTCTTTTCTTTTAAGTTTATAGAACCAGGTAACATAGTGGGGTAACATTGGTTCATAATCCACAGCACCCCATTCTCATAGTGTGGTGAGTGAGTGGCTTTCATACCCTAAGAGATAGGAGTGACAAACTGCCATTTCCACACGTTACCACTCTGCCTGCTGCCTTCTTTGGGTATTACACGGCAGCCTTCAGCCTGCGATTGGCTAAGGTCACTGTGGTGACTCACTTCTACTCTGCTGCTTACAGATGGCCCATAGTCTCAGGTTAGCTGAGAACCTGCTTGCACAACTGACACTGTAGATGGCAGTTCCCTTTGCACTAAACTTTGTTTAGGTACAAATACTGGTTTAAGCCAGTTTGTGGTTTCAACAACATATAGGCACTAAACCATTAATTATCTAGATGCACATTTTATAAATATCTTGAGAAGGCAATTAATTGCAGAACCTGAGAGGGAATATTGCTAGAGAATGGAAGCAGAGGGCAATGCAGTATCCAGACGACAGCAGAGTACACTCCTGCAGTTGTAAACATTGACAGGTGACATTCTTCTGTTTAATGGGTAGTATTAACAGACCTAAATCTACAATATGATTTTTGCAAAAGACACAACTGGAATAAAATTAACCAAAAATTTTTGTTGAAAGGATGATGAAAATGTTTCACTTATTTTCATGGGAAATAAAGGAGAACTGTAATGAAGCACCATACAAATTAGAATGAATACAATTCAGTAAACTGGGCCAAAGGGCTTGTGTTTGTGTGTCAAAGGCAGGACTGCTTGGGTCCCGTAGTTAGGAAAGGTGTTAGGGACACACAGAGAGGTCACAGTCATTATGAACTTTCACATTTTTTTTTTGCTACTTGAGATGAACCAGATGAATTTTCTACTTTCTACTATGTAGAGACAACACATTAAATTTTTCCTCTTGTAAATCAGTTAATAAATTTAGTAGACCATACACAAAACTTCATTTTATTTCTAAAGCTTGACATATCAAAAAAGACATGTTATTTACCACAATGTAATGAAACTGGAAATTCAATTTGAACTGAAACTCCCACATTGACTTCACCAAAATGAAAGGGGTTTGCTCTCTAAAGACTCCAATAAATTACAACAAAAGGAAAGGCTGGGGAATGGGAAAATATTTTAATTTCTACATTTCAAAGAATTTGAGTATAAAATATGAAAGATATCAATACAACTCAATAAAAAGACAAATATCACAATCAAAAATAGACAAAGAATCATAGAGACACCTCAAAGAAGATATACTAATGACGTTAAGTAAGCATGGGAAAAAATGCCAGATATCTCTCTAATGAGATATTTGATTGAATGGTTAGAATAATAAAGATGAGCAGATGAGAAGTGCGATACAGTGGAACTCTTGTATGTTGTTAGGAAACATGTAAAATAGTGTTGTTGTTTTAGAAGATTGTCAGTTAATTAAACAACTAAATATATTGTATGTCAAGGATTCTTGTATTTAATGAAGAGAAGTAAAAACAGGTATAGACAAGTACTTATGGACAAATATTGACAACAACTTTCTTCACAAATGTCCCAAACTCCAATAATTCAAATACTACTCAACAAATGAAATGATTATCAGGAGCTGATTAAATAATACTCAGAGCAATCAAAAGGATTGGGTTATTGATAATTCTCAACAAATGGATGTCCCAAATCCTGTGGATGAAAGAATATAAAACCATAAAAGACTATACTGAATGCTTTTTAATCACTGAATTCTGTTAGAATACTTCAGACCATGTTGAGGCTTCTTTAAATCTCACAACAACTTAATGCATTTCAGAGCCAGGGGTCTTGTCTCATTCTTTGGGAAAATTTTTATTTTGTATAAGTTGGAAAGTTTTCTATCATGCCAAATTGTTTTTGATTGTGCAACTTGGGTGAATTTGAGACTTGGTGGTGATTTTAGTCACCCACACCCAGTGACTGCAGGTCCTCATGGAACATTCCAGACCAGGCAATATGCTTGGCCACAAGAGTAGCCTCAGTCAATGGGAGAGGATTCCAATGATGCTCAATGGGGATTTCAGCCTCATTATTGTAACTTAAAAATAAATGATAAACAAATCGGGGAAACACTCAAATATTTGAAAGGTAAACAATAGACTTTTAAAAATAATTCATGGGTCAAGGCAAAACAAAGAAAATAGGAGAATATTTTGACCTGATTTAAAGCAAAAAATTATGACATATTAAATTGTGTTCAGTTCAGGTAAAGCAGTGAGTAAAGAAAAAATGTGTAGCTTGATGCACCTATGTCCAAAGAGAAGATTCTGGAGCCACCACCCTCACCTTCACCCTCAGAACAGAGGAAAGGCAAACCAAGTGTGTGTGTGGAGAAGCAAGAGGAAGGAAGTGGGAGGAAACAGTGAAGGAGTAGATGCAGTGCCATGGGGACAGTCAGTCCAGCCCAGTGACGCTGCAGAAACACTGTTAAAATTACCTAAAGCTACACTCGAGGAACAAGGAAAAGGAGAAATGGGTACAGCTGAGGATGAGGAGAGAGGACACCACTATGGACTCGTGTAATGTGGCATGTGAATAGAGAGGAAAAGAAAAATTACTTGGTTACATAAGAGGCAGAAGTCCCCATTTATGATTTTTTTCTGCAGATAACATGTTTTTCTTTTATTATTTTTTACTTATTAAAAATTTAAGGATGTATATTCATAGTCACAGCTCACTCCACATATTCTACTCACTTTACCCCCACCTAATCTCCTTCATCCTCTAGATTAAGTTTCTTTAGACTCTCATGTCAGTACACACACACACACACACACACACACACACTTTCATGTCTGTATCTAAAGTCAAAGACCCATGAATGAGACATATATATTTGTTTTGCCGAGTCTGGTTTATTTCGCCTATAAGACAATGGCCAGTTGTATCCATTCTTTAGCAAACAGCATTCACTCTTCTGTTTTTTTGGGGGGTGGGATAGGGTGGTATTATTTTTTTTTTACAATCTTGTTATTGCCCCCCAAGTCCACCCTCCTACAGTTTCCTCATCTATTCCTTCTTCCCCCTGCCTCCAAGAAGATGTCTTCCCCTCCATCCCCACTCCTCCACTAGGCCTCCCCACTCCCTGGGGCCTCAAGTCTTTTCAGAGTTAGGCCAGACCAGGCAGTCCTCTGCTGTATATTTGTCGGGGGGGGGGGGGGAGGGGAGCTCTGACCAGCTCCTGTATGCTGCCTGGTTGGTGGCTCAGTGTCTGAGAGATCTTGAGGGTTCTGGTTATTTGAGACTGCTGATCTTCTTATGGGGTTCCAGCCTTTCCCTAATTCATCCACAGAGGTCACTGACTCAGTCCAATGGTTGGGTGTAAGTATCTGCATCTATCTTGGTCAGCTGCTTGTTGGGTCTTTCTGAGGACAGCCATGCTAGGCTGCTGTCTAAGTACACCATAGTAATAGTGTCAGGCCTTGGAGCCTCCCCTTGAGATGGATCCCAGGTTGGGCCGGTCACTGGACCACCTTTCCCTCGGTCTCTAAATTTTTGTCCCTGCAGTTCTTTTAGACAGGAACAATTCTGGGTCAGAGTTTTTGACTATGAGATGGCAACTCCATCCCTCTACTTGATGTACTACTGCCTTTCTACTGAAGGTGGACTCTACGAGTTCCCTATGCCCACTGTAGGGCATCTAAAGTCCCTCCCTTTGAATCCTCAGAGTCTCTAACCTCCCAGGTCTATGGTACATTCTAGAGCCCCCCCCCCCAGGTTGCATATTTCTATTCATTCTGCTGGCCCTCAGGGCTTCTCTCCTGTACCCCCCCTACCTGATCCTGTTCTCCTTTTCCCCTCTCCCACCCAGATCCTTCCCTCCCTCTGTTTTCTTCTCCTTCCCAAGTTGGATTCTGAAGCATCCTCAGTTGGCCCTTCTGCATAGTAAGATTCTTG
>LR750821.1:0-48322 GCA_902729485.2 Mus minutoides
GAAAATAAAATGAGAATAATGAAAGTACTCTCATAGCAGGGAGAGTATGAACAGGAAGGCAAGGTTAATCAAAACTTAAAATGTATGAATATGTCCTAAGGAACCATGCTATTTTGTAAGGCAATTAAAAGACACTAATCATTCTAAAAGTAAGCTGTCCCAGAGGACAATGGAGGAAATCAGAGACAAAATCACGAGGGTGTGTATCCTTCCATAAGCTGTGTGGAAACAAAACAATAGTAGTATAGTCAGATATCAGTGGGAGGAGAGGCCCTTAGTCCTGTGAAGGCTTGATGCCCCAGTGTAGGGGAATGCCAGAGTGGGGAAGCTGTAAACGGTGGGTGGGTGGGGAAAAACCATCATAGAAGCAGGGGGAGGGGAGTTGGTAGAGGGGGGTTCTGGAGGGGAAACCAGGAAAGGGGATAAAATTTGAAATGTAAATAAAAAAAATATCTAATAGAAAATTGGGGGGATTGTCAGCCACACAAAAAAGTACTACATTCTTTAAAATATAGAAGTTAATTATATCATTATATCAAATAAAAGTAAAACTTATGATAAAACTTTAACAAGATATTCAGACTACTTCTCACTTAAAAAAGACTAAGGGTCCAGAGATAATTTCAGTGGGTAGCAATACTTGCTGCCATACCTGATGACCTGATTTCTATATATGCAATCTACATGTTAGAGGGAGAGAACCTATACACCCAAGTTGTCTTCTGACTTTCATGTATGTGTTGTGTTATAAGCCACATTGACAAGTGGGCATACACATATAATAATTAATAATTAATTAATTAAATGACTTAGAAATCATGGTTGAAGGAGGGGGTTATACATCATTAATGCTTCTACGAAAGAAAAATATGTTGTAAAGAAGTAATGTCTATTCATGAAAAACTGTAAACATTGGGTCTTTTTGTTTTGAAATAATAACAAATAGTACTATCAAGATGACTACATTGGTTTGCTTCTCTTTTGCAGTGTATGAAAGCAACATATGAAAGGCAAAGTTATTTTAGCTTATGGTTCCAGAGGAAAAGTGTTCATGGCACCAACAGGCAGAATGGCAACCAGAGAAGAAAGCTGAACAATCACAACCTCAATTCTACACATAAACCAGAGATAAGCTGCAGGTAGGGAGAGACAATGAAATTGCAAAGCTGCCCCACAGTGATGTACTTCCTGTATTAAGGTCACATGCTTAAAGCTCTCCAAACAGCGTCACTGAGTCAGAACCAAGAATTCAAATGTCTGTGCCTCTGTGACAAATTTCTAACCCAAACCACCAAATTCAGTGCCCTAGCCCTCATAGTAATGTCCATATGACAATAACACATTCATTCAGTCTTTCTTCTTCTTCTTCTTCTTCTTCTTCTTCTTCTTCTTCTTCTTCTTCTTCTTCTTCTTCTTCTTCT
Source organism: Mus minutoides (assembly GCA_902729485.2). NCBI lineage: Eukaryota > Metazoa > Chordata > Mammalia > Rodentia > Muridae > Mus > Mus minutoides. The sequence continues at coordinate 1,422 of LR750821.1, forward strand.
TCTTCTTCTTCTTCTTCTTCTTCTTCTTCTTCTTCTTCTTGTTTATTCTTTGATCACTTTTTTTTATAGCCGAGGCTTTATCCCACTCGTGGTCCACCCTACAACTGTTGCACATCCCACACCTCCTCCCCTGTCTCCAAGAGGATGTCCCCACCCCCAACTCCACCCCACCAGAGCTCCTCAGGGTTAGGTACATCTTCTCTGACTGAGTCCAGGCCTAACAGTCCTATGCTGTATATGTGTTGGGGGCCTCATATCAGCTGGTGTATGCTGTTTGGTCTTTCATAATCTTAACCTTGTTAAAATTCTAGTTGACAGTCTCTCTTGACACTCTAGAAAATCATATAACTTCACCTTTCTATAAAATTAAAAAGCTAATTGCAGACTTCCAACATATAATGCTATATAGCCATTCCAAAATGGATGAATGGGAGCATAGCGAAGAAACAGTGGATCAAAGCCTTACTGAAACTGAGCAAGACAAACAGCAAATCCTGGAGATCTAAATCTGTAAAGAATGAGTTTTCTTCATCCCAAGTAGTTGCCATCTCAGAGACTTATTGCTGAGTAAACTCACCCTTCCTAACTCTTTCTCAATTCTGGCTGGCTGTTTGAACTCAGCTGTTCTAGCTCAAACTTCTCTACAAGCTGATTGATTCAAACTGACTTCTCTCTGCTTCTCACTAAGTTGTATAATTTGCTCAAACTAACTCAGATAATTTGATCTACTCTTCTGGCTTCTCATTCTGTGGCTTCAACTGCCTCTGCTGAACTCATGAATGAACTCATCACCACGCACTACACTCAGTACACTGACTTCCAACTAACTGAACTAAACTTACTGACTCTTTCTCTGCCCTGCTTCTTAATAGCTTTTCTTTTCTGAGCTGTCCTCGTGAGACTTGGGCATATCCTCTCTCTGACTCAACCTGTCAAATCTTTCTTTGATTCATCACTTAATTTTCCCCTCAATTAGATGTTTCAGACATGGGTGCTTCCTTCTCTAAACTAATCATATTTACATTGATTGGGATTAAAGATCAGTATTAAAGGAATGCAATTCCAGCCAGAGTAGCCATGTTGCTGGATTAAAATTCCTCCTCATAAATCCAGCATCTGGGGCTGTAGTTTTCATGGTCTTAGATTGCTCATTCCCTCCACCTTTATTGCCTACAACAAACATCTCTCTCTTGAGCATATTCTACTCCCTGTGAATAGTTCTTCTTGTCAGATGTCTTATCACTCGGTCATTCATAACATGCTTCTGGGGAAATCGAAAGCAACACAGGTTTCACTTTCATGACTACATGCCTTTTGCTCTTTTAGAGGCTACAAACAGGGACCTCTTACCACATACAAGGTAGCTTCAGGGGTTGACTGAAAAAAAAAATGGAGAAGGAATCTTTGACTGTTTTATGCTCGGATCCTTTGTGTGTCCAAAGCCTGTAGATTAATTTCAATCCAGCCACATGCCTGGTCTAGCAAGGGATCACATCCAAAGATATGATCTGGCTAGAATGCAGACACACAATAAATCTTTAATCTTTTTGGCTGTTATACAAACATGCCTTTAGTACACACGGCTTGGGTATGCACATGACTTGGGTATGGCTCTCATCTCTCCCTTCATCAGAGGAAATACATTTAATATTTACATTTACAAAAGCCATTACCATGTGAACAACACTGCAAAGTATGGCTGTCATCTTGAGATGAACTCTAGGTCTCTGGTCATATTAGTATCAGCACTTTTTTTTTTTCAGGAGTGTAAAACACCTTAGGCTCTCCTTTACCAGTTAGAATCTTGTCAGAGCGGGTCCTTGCCCATACAGAACTCTTTGCTTATTTTCCAATGCAGAGTAGGCATTAGTAGCATTAATATTTTTAACCATTAGACTTTTGCCTAGTATAAGCTTTAACTGTAAAATTAAATGTCTAAGGACTCCTTTTCTCTTCCATATGAACATTTTGAATTTCTGTTTTGCTCAATTATTCTTTTACATTATAGACTCACATAGATGTTATTAATAATAACCACAACACTAAACATTATTCAGTGTTGAAATTTCTTTTACCAAAGGCAAAGTCTTAGAACAAGGAGAGCAAGTGGCTATATTCTTTGCCAAAATATTACAGAATGGCCTATGACCTAGTAGCTAATGTTATTCTCCTTTGAAAGTCCTTGAGCTGCATTTCCATGCTCTGCATTGATTTCAGCACCTCTCTATTTCAGGGTGCTACTTGAATGTCCTATTAAACAGTGCTAAGGAAGGACATTCAACTGCCTTTCTAGTCCAAAGTTCCAAAGTCTTTGACATAGCTTCAGTGATTATGTCTTTTACATCAATATACCCTTCTGTTATCAATTTTTGTATCATTTAATTTTCAGTTGCTCTGATGGAACACTAACCAAAAACAACATGTGAAGGAAATGGTTTGTTTGAATTACATGTTTCAATAACAGTCAAGCATTGAGGAAAGTTGGGGACAGGAAGAGAAGAAGAAGCCATAGAGAAAGCTGCTTACTGGCTTGTTTTCCATTGTTTTCTCAGTTTGCTTGCTTATGTTTCCTAGTAACACCTGTGTAGGGATGACAACAACCTAAGTTTGCAGCTCCCAACTATAACCATAATTTCACAAGAAATTGCCCATAGACATGCCCACAGGCCAGTGTAATGGAAACAGTTCCTCTGTTATGGTTTTATCCTCCCAAGAGCCTCTAGTTTGAGTCTGATTGACCAAAATTAAGCACCGGAATGGCTCAGTCACTAAAAGCAGTTTTTGCCAAGATAAAAGACCCAAATTCAATGCTCATTACCATGAAGTAAAAGGAGAGAACTAACTCTTGTAAGCTTTCCTTTGATGTCTACATATGCTCAGTGTCAAGTATGTACAAATACATATAGAAACACATATATAAACCCAAAACTTTAAGGAAATCTTTAAAAATATAAAAATTTAAAGGAATATATGAGTCTATCAGATGAAAGATTCTGGCCACAGAAATGAAAGCTTAAAACCACAGCTTCTACCATCTATCCATGAAATACACAAGCATTAACCTATCTCAAGCAAGATGTACAGTGCATTTTATTTAATTGAAGCTGTAAAATAAATGAATAGATAAATCATGTCTAGGTTACAACTAAGTCATCCTGGGTGGAAAGAGAACTGTTCATTACAAGATAGAGAAGTAAAAACTCGGATGAATTTAAGCTTTTTATTTTGGGAGTTATTACAAAATGAAGCCACTGTTTTATATTCATAGGATAGGTATTTCAGAATGAGGTACTTGTCCTCTAAAACCACTATTTTCCAAATAGTCTTTGTGAAACCACATGTAGGATGGCTATAACATCTTTGACAATAAGATAAAAATACAATCAATGAGACAAAATTAGATGAGTTTAAAGAGCAGCATTCAAAAACTGAACATTTGTTCATTTCTTAGTGAAAACCCTTTATCCGTTTGCATTTCTTTTCTCTAAATAGTTTTATTTAGTAACAGACCTTCTAGTAACCTTTTCATGAATAAAAAGTTGTTGATGAATAACTCTCTTATTAACTATTATTTACCCATTGAAAAAAAGTTTTATTGTGAATACCAGGAAAATCTATAATCCATTCATATGTAGGTCATTTTTTTAACTATTGATTTTAAGCCATGTGGTAACTACTTGGGGGTACAATACTGTAGCTGTTATCTCTTGGAGACCTTTACTTTCAGGGTTTATATTTTGTTATATTTATATCCTCCCATTTTTACTGTCATGTTTATTTACCTCAGTGATAGCTGATAAGCTAAAATTGAAGCACCTAGCTATACAAAATGTAAAAACATAGCGAGCATTTTAGATAACTGTACAAATTATTTTTCTTCTCAGTTGTACATTATGTCTTTTAAAAGTATGTTAGTTACAATATATGGCTATTATACATTTTTGTGAATTATGTTTTTCTAAAATCTACTAATAGGAAGTATGCTAGTTTCAGAAAGCAACACTGAGCTGTAGATATGTTGATGAATTGTTGGAATTTTATTTTAGACAGTCAAATATGTATCTATAAATAATCCTTCTTGACTCCACACTATGGTTTATAATACCTATCATATCAATCTTAGTGTTGCTATAGTACTTTATTTGGAGTTTACAGAAACCACCAGAGTACTTTGTTTACTCTGTTTAATTGAGCCAGCTAGTGTCTAATTTCTTACTTTACTTCTCCAGTACTATCCACCCAGCTTGATAACCATATATACACATTTGTACTGTAGTTACACAAAGCTTTATGCTCAAAAGACAAAATTTCATTTATCCATCTGTCATTATCTTGACATGACACTCATTAAAAAAAAAAAACAAAAACAGCCGGGCATGGTGGTGCATGCCTTTAATCCCAGCACTCAGGAGACAGAGGCAGGTGGATTTCTGAGTTTGAGGCCAGCCTGGTCTACAGAGTGAGTTCCAGGACAACCAAGGCTACACAGAGAAACCCTGTCTCGAAAAACCAAAACAAACAAACAAACCAAACCAAACCAACCAACCAACCAACCAAACAAACAAACAAAACCAAAACAAGGACTAATAGTTATTTTTTCACAGTTCTGGTCTCACACTTTACTACTCTCTACTGATGAAAGAAGCACGCTAATCGTACCTTCATTTTGGAGTCAAATTCACTCTGTTTTACCTTTTTGGACCACACACATAAAATGTTCTATTTTTGCTATATATCAGGCATTATATAATAAAAATCTAAATCTAAGTAGAATTTTCTGCTTAGCTATTCAGTAATTCTATAACACTTTACAAATTTAAATCATTAATTAATACCATATGCTTTTAGATAATGTCCCAGATGATACTACACATGGCTTTATTGAGAAAATAACGGTATGGTATTTTTGCAGTGTTTGATAATCTCAAGAACATAAATTATAGTATGTATGTATGTATATACAATTATAATGCCTACTAGGATTAATTGATTCAAATTAAATGTCTACTCAGTGGGCTTTGTGTATGTGCATGTGATTGTGGTCATGTGTATACATATATGCACACAGATGCATGTCTGTGTCTTTACAGGGAATCCAGAGAGTGTTGACAAGTGTTTTACTCAATCATTTCTCACTATAATTTTAGAAATACCATCTTTCAGTGGGATGAACAGATTACTGAGTGAGTTGATGGGATCCTCCTGTTTATAGCTCTACAGTGGTGGGATTCCAAGTGTGTCAAAAGTTTAACAGAAAAAAAAAAATCCTCTGGGCCTGGTGGCATCTGGCTAACCTGGTTATGAGCCAGAAGCAGGTGGACCTTTCTTAGTTTAAGGCTTGCTTGGTCTATGTAGCGATTTCCAGGAAAACCACAACTACAAGAATATATTCTGGGATCCTGTCTCAAAGAAAAAAAATGCAAACAAACCAAACCCCAAACCAATCAATCAAATAAACATAAAAACATGGATGCTGAGAATCCACACCCAGGTCCCCAAACATTTACTGCCTGAATCATCACTGCAGGCTTTCCTCTCAATATTCAAACAAATTTATACTTTAAAATAACAGTGATAACTGTCAGAATGCTGCTGCTGAAGTGACAATGTCCAAGCCATAAATTTAAGGTAAAACATTGTACTTCAAGATATAACAGAGTGAGACAAACATCACAAAGGGTCATATGGGATTTATTTGATACTAGTTCAATTCTACTATGAATGAAATTATTTTGACCTCTTAAAGTCCTCAGGCATACAGCTATGCTTTGAATACACCAGAGAAAATTGGTTACAAAATTTCTTAATTTTCTTAGAATACCATTTCATCGTAACACAGCAAATCTTTGATCTGGACTTTATGTTTCTTTTAGTTAAGGTTAATTTTTTAACAGAATTCAGTACAAACTTTGGATATTATTTAAGTTAAGTTCTACAGAATCCCTTTGTGTTAGTTGTTGGAGTAGTAATAAGCAGAACAAAGACAGAAGATCTGGATTATTGTAATGAGACATGGGACCAATGAATAAAGAAGACTGGGAGATATCTATTCAGTCATGCAATTGTCTTCTATTTCTTTCTTAATTCACGATAGCTATTATAAATCATATTGTTAGTATATCCAGTAATGTTTGGTTTTGTTTTGTTTGGTTTGGTTTGGTTTGGTTTGGTTTGGTTTTTCGAGACAGGGTTTCTCTTTATAGCCCTGGCTGTCCTGGAACTCACTTTGTAGACCAGGCTGGCCTCAAACTCAAAAATCCGCCTGCCTCTGCCTCCCGAGTGCTGGGATTAAAGGCGTGCGCCACCATGCCTGGCTCAGTAATGTTTTAAGAAATGCATTTTAGAATCTTGTGTTATTAGTGATGAAAGTATACCATTTTTGTTTATTGACATAGTCAAAGAATTATTATATTTAAAGCTTTTGAAAACAATATTAGCTTAATTTTATCATGAATAAGTGTATAAAAACAGAAATGACTCAGATATTTCTTTTATTGTTTTGAGTTTATAAATAATTATAGCAATTTATTCTTATCTTTCCTCTCCACAAACAGTTCCATATACCCTACCTGCTTGTCTTCATTTCTAAGGTCTCTTTTTTCATTTTACTAATTATTATTTTCTGCATATATGTATAATTAAACACATATATTCTTTAGTATAATCTGTTTAGTTCATATGTCTCTTAGTTAGGGTTTGTATACCTGAACAAAACATCATTACTAAGAAGCAAGTTGGGGAGGAAAGGGTTTATTTAGCTTACAATTCCACATTTCTGTTCATTAATAAATGAAGTCAGGACTGGAACTCAAACAGGGCAGGAACTTCAAAGCAAAAGCTGATGACAAGGCCATGGAGAGATGTTACTTACTGGCTTGCTTCCCCTGGCTTGCTCAGCTTGCTTTCTTATAGAACTCAGGACTACCATTCCAGGGTGATAGCACTACCCACAATGGACTAGGCCCTTGTCTCCTGATCACTAATTGAGAAAATGCCTTATAGCTGGATCTCATGGAGGCATTTCGGCAAGGGAGACTCCTTTCTCTGTGATAACCCCTGCTTGTGTCAAGTTGACACACTAAACCAACCAGTATAGTATGTTGTCTGTATGTTTTCATACATGACAGTTTGGCACGGGACAATTTTTCTGCTCTTTCCTGTAGAAGACTACCTTCACAGCTTCCAGTTACCTATATTTTACATGGCAGACCCCTATATCCTTGGCACCTTTACAGTGATTTTATCCTCTTCCACAGGATGCCTTGAGCCTTAGGTACTGTAGTGACTTGTAGTTGTATCCATTAAGATTTGGCTCCTCAACTCTGTGTTTTAATTGGTTGTGTTTTTCTTTAAGAAATGCATCAAGATGTTTTGTAATGATTACATTGCAACAAACAAATGAATTGTTACAATGAGTCTATTTTTTGATAAATTCACCCAAATTATAGTACTTTTTGAAAACACTACATGGAACTTTATTTTTCAACCAATATGATGTATACATTTAAATGTGTATAAATTTTCAATGTGTTTAAAGAGTACAGAATCTCCATATGTATAGGTAATCATATTACATCAATAACTGTGGGTAAGACACCATAATGTATGCATTTTACTCAAATGTACACATTCTTATAGACTGATAAGTAGCATAATAATATGTAATGCTTACATCTGTATATATGTCATTATGTGACATATAATATTATAATGTACACCATGATTTGTATATGTATAATACATCTTATATATGACATTATTATATATCTATATCTATCTATCTATCTATCTATATATATATATATATATATATATATATATATGCAAGCATATATATGACTTTATTATATATCAATATATATACAAGCATATATACATATATATTGGGAACAATTTCAGACTTATATGCATTTTGAGGATTCAATTCTGTGCCTTGTTATTTTACAATGTAAGCATAACTGCTGGAGAGAAGAGAAGTGACAGCTGGCTATCCATATGTGATCCTAGGAAAGAGAAGACTTTGACAGGTGTCATAGATAGAATGCAATGAATAAATTTTAATAATTAAGATGATGAATAAAATTGTTCAAAGTTAGATGAAAATATTCCTGCTGAATAGGAATCTGAGGATTCCATCTATCCTAAATCTACAATGCATGCAAACTAACCAAAGAATTGTTCTATTTGATAAAATGTTGAAAGCACATTAACTCTTTATGAGCTTTAAGAATATTTTGATATTTATTTAAATTCCTACAATACATTTGATTTTTAGACATTAAATTAAAATTCATAAATTTAATAAAATTATATGTTGTTTTAAATTATTTAGGCTTTTCCTTAAGGAATAAGTAAATCATCAATACTATATAAAATGACTATTAGGCTTAGTCCCTAGTCTTATAGTGAAGGGAAGACCTGACTTCATGATGTTGCCTATGATTTCCTAAAGAAAGCATAACCCTGTGCTTACCAATGCATACACACATGAGGCCCATTAGTTTTCTTCAACTTGGCCCAAATTTGTGTCCTATGAGACCTCCATTGAGGAATTGCCTCCATCAGATTGTGCTGTGGGCATGTTTGTGATACATTTCTTGATTAATAATTGATGCATGTAGACCCAGTACATTAGGAGGGTGTCAATACTGTGCTGATGGTCCTGAGCTATATATGCGAACACACTGAAAAAGCCATAAGTAAGTTTTCTGTTCTCTCTGCATCAGTGTTCCTCCAGGTTCTTTACTTGAGTGCCTGCTATTATTGACTATAGTCCCCCTTGATTATAAACTATAATTTGAGAGTCAAATAAATCCATAAATCCTTTCCTTCCAAATGCTGCTTTTGGTTTCATGTTTTTCATATCAATAGGAAGCAAACTATCAAACACAGAGAGAGGGGGGAGGGAGGGAGGGAGGGAGAGAGAGATACAGAGGCAAACTGACAGAGAAATAATAACATAATTCAAATGGCAAGATAGACAATCATTGAATTTGAGTTGGAAATGAATGTCAAAAGATAATCTCATTGGATTACCATGCACCTTAATTTGTTAAGCTGATTATTCTTAGAATTGACTCACATTTTACTGCATTACTATAGAACAGTCTTATTAAAAACAAAAGAGAAATTCAAGAAATTTCCTTGTATAAACACACACACACACACACACACACACACAATCTGACTGTCAGAAGTGTTCTATGTGGTTTAAGTAAGTAAGTACTTATGCAGTTGCACGAAAGCTTGTGGTTTGACTCTGAGAAGGTGCCCCTCTGGTCATCTACCTTTTCTGAGGCATTAAGTCTACAGGACTAGGTACATTCTTTCCCACTGGGAACAGACAAGGCAGTCATCCCTCTACTACATATGTGCCAAGGGCTTCAGATCAGGCCTAGTATTCTCTTTGGTTGGTGGAGGAGCTAGAGAAAGTACCCAAAGAGCTGAAGGGGTCTCCAACCCTATATGTGGAACAATATGAACTAACTAATACCCCCAGAGCTCGTGTCTCTAGCTACATATATAGCAGAAGATGGCCTAGTCAGTCATCATTGGGAAGAGAGGCCCCTTGGTCATGCAAACTTTATATGCCCCAGTACAGGCAAATGCCATGGCCAAGATGAGGGAGTGGGTGGGTAGGGGAGCAGGGCGGGGGATGGGAGAGGGTATAGGGGACTTTCGAGATAGCATTCTAAATGTAAATGAAGAAAATATCTAATAAAAATTGAAAAACAATGGATACAAGAGACCAACTAAGTGCTTAAAGCTCATGATATAAGAATTGAAATATCCCTAGAGAAAAACCAGAAGATGCAGAGCTAAGGAAGTAGCCTTCAACATTTTTTTGTAATGAAAATCTTGGAATTGAAGAGATTATAGAGTAGCTAAGGCTTGGCACCATGAGTCATGAACAGTTCTCTGAAAGAGCATGAGAGGCCATTAGTGAAGATGTATCCTCAGTTATACTGGACGATTCCCACTGGATACTGGAAAAAATAAAACTATGTGATTAACACCAAAGATCTTGCTGAAGCCCACCATACAGGAATGCATACTATGTGAGGCAAAGCTAGAGAGATGGGACTACCTAAGCCTTTTTGGTCCAAAATTGTGAGTGAAATCTCGATCTTGATCATAGAGCCTTTTACATTGATTGTAACTGTATCCTGGTAATTAATTATTATTATTTTTTGTTTTGTTTGGATCTTTTGTTTGTTTGATTGTTTGATTTGGTTTGTCTATTGGAATAAGAATGTCTGTTGTTTACTTTCCTTTTTACAAGAACCTGCAGGTAGTAGACTTGGGACATTTAAAGAGAACTTGGACTTTTTTTTTCAATTTTTATTAGATATTTTCTTCATTTACATTTCAAATGTTATCCCGAAAGTCCCCAAAACCCTCCCCCACCTCCCACCCTGCTCCCCTACCCACCCACTCCCACTTCTTGGCCCTGGCGTTCCCCTGTACTGGGCAGATAAAGTTTGCATGACCAAGGGGCCTCTCTTCCCAATGATGGCCAACTAGGCCATCTTCTGCTATATATGGAGCTATAGACATGAGCTCTGGGGGTACTAGTTAGTTCATATTGTTCTTCCACCTATAGGGTTGGAGACCCCTTCAGCTTCATGGGTACTTGGACTTTTATTAAAGTGTTTAAAGCTATCTAGGAACTGAATTTCCAAACTGAAAATAGGACTTCCCAATCCTTCTAAATTAAAGTTTATGTCTTATTTCTTTTTAACTTGATAAAATATTCAGATGGGGAAAGGGTCCATAGACCCTAATAGAAGCTTTTAAAAACTAAAGATTTCTGGGGGAGAGTTAAGGATTTCCTTAGTGGTAGAGCCCTTGATAATTGCAATGTGTCAGAAACTAACTCTCATTCATGAGAGCAATCCTAACTGAACCCACTGAGTGAGAAAAAGGGAGTAGAAAGGTAAGATCACCCGAATTATATATCTATAAATGTGTCAAATACTAACAAAAATGAAAATAAATCATTCTAGCAAGTAGGGAGTCATTCCAAGAGGAAAAGGCCCTACATCTCTTCAAAGTTTGACCAAGTAAATAGGAGTTTGTTACAGACACTTGTTTTGTTTTTAATTATGTAAATGTGTATATAGATGTTTGTGGTGAGGTAATCTGCACTTGCGTGTAAATGTGCTCAGGGAAAAAAAATAGGGCATGGGATTCCTTTTAGCTGAGTTTCAGGTCGTTGTGGCCCCATGATAGGAGTATTGGGAACTAAACCCTCATCTGTAGCAAGAGCTACATATACTTTTATCCAAATAGCCATTTCTCCAGCCCCCTCCCCAGTATAATCTTTAGAACATGCCTAGATCAAATTCTGGGATGAACACTATGGTTAAAGTTTTTAAATCCTTTTTATGCAAAGAGCACGGTTGTTTAAAAAAATACAATGATCCAATAGTTAAATACAGCCTGAAATAATAGATACTAGCGGAAGATTGGTACAAGTTAGTCATTCTAGATCATGTGTAAATGGCAAAGAATATATAATAATAATCCAAAAGAAGTAGACATTTATATAGATTAAGCTTATGGATTAAAGTGTTTTCCTAACAGACTGCCTTTTAAATTAGAAGTGCATAAGAATGTAAGCCTTGCAAATTTGTCTGTTTTTCAGTATTTTTAACATATATTTAATGTGCTCTTTACTTGTATTTTTTTACATGCTTAAGACTTTTCTTCACACATAAGAGAATATTTTATTGAATCCAGCAATCTTTTCACATTAGACGTCAGTCTTCATCAACTAATGAACCCACAGGAAGAAAACAGCAAAGGAAAAATGCTACAACCCTATGATAATATTGCATAGTTTTAATTAGGGAACTATTCATATCTAATTAATTTGCATGTTTTGAAAAGGCAACTAATGGAAATTGATAGATCACATTCTACTTTCTGGACTGATCAGAGATTATCTTTGTTCTACAACATAGTCAACATAGTCAAGTATTTCTAAACTTGTATATTTCTATCTATTTTAAGACTATTGTGCATTTTGTTATTTCTCCCCTTTGTTTGAAGTTGATTGTATCTATATATTTGATCAAGGCTCTCTTTGGAGTTTGTAAAAATTATAGCAACACACTTCCCGTTCTACTTGGTATGCTTTCTGTACATGAGGATTTTTTGTTTGTTTCTTAGTTTGTTTTTCCATGATTTTTCCATCTGCTCTGTGACCACATGAGGATAACACTGATGGGTTGCTGTTTTATTGTTCACAAATAACAGTAATTTTCACATTGTGGTTTCTCTGTTTTCATTCTTTTTTCTTTTTTCTTTTTTCTTTTTTTTTGATGAAAAGGAATTCTGCACTTCTTATAAAATACTATTTTGGTGCTGGTGCTGATCATGCCTAAGACACAGGGAGCAAGCAAGTAAGATTGCTTCTGGTAAACAGGAGAGTCGTGTTGTAAGGAAGGAAGCCAGTGTTCTGAATGGGGAGCAGTGTTTGAGCGTGGGAGAGACTACTGCCATTTAGAGTTGACCTGTCCTAGGATGAGATTCTCCAGAGAAAACTCAGTGTCAGGTGAGGAGGAGCTCTCCTCCATACACTAGCTAACAAATAGATGCTCAGGAGTGATACAAAGCAAAGCAGAGGTGTAGTGTGAGCACTTACAGGAGAAACAAGAACCCTTTTACTTATCCTTGTATCTGAATGGGTTGTAGAAGACAACAGTAGGGACCAGAGCAGAGCAGAGCAGAGCTTATTATGTATTAATATTAGTGATTCTGGAATAAAAGCTACTTTAGATTTCTGTAGGCTCTGCTCCACCATGAGGAAGAAGCATGACCTCTGACCCTAAGCTAATCTCATCCAGTCACTTAACAGGCAGTTACTATACTTCTGTGACTATTGGCATGGCAAAATCACATTCTCTCCCTCTCTGTGTCTCTCTCTTCTTGTCTCCCTCTCCCTTGCTCTGTGCTTATGTGCATATGTGTGAGTGTGTTTGTGGTGTGTGTGTGTGTGTGTGTGTGTGTGTGTGTGTGTTTCAAAGTATGAGGATGCATATACCACCATGTACACAGGTAGTTTTTCTTATTGTATGAAGATACTGTCTTTCATTGAATAAGAATTTCGTCATTTTGTCTATGGTAGATGGGTGATAAACTCTTTGTGATGTGTTCAAAGTGTGTTTTGTGTGGTGTTGGGTGATTGCGATGCACAAAATACTTGGGATTTTACATGACTGCCAGGGATTCATACTGAGATGCTTATTTTGTACACATTGAGCCAACATCTCAAAACCCATCTGCTCATGTTACACAGTGATGGTCACATTAATTTGTTGTAGCAGATCCCTGTTTAAATAAGGGGCTGGTGAGATGATTCAGTGCTTAAAAGCACATACTACTCTTCAGAGACCCAGGTTAGGTTCCTATAGTTCTCAGTTCCTGTTGCTCAGTCAGTTGGTGGCTGGGGAAACCACACCCTGTAAGTGAAATCCCCAGTCTAGTAGATCTCTGTGAGTACCACATAATGATCTGTGCAGTGTATTTAACCAACAGAAGACTTCCAGGATTTCCTGTGGTTGTCAATGATTCCTGAACAAGTTACCACATCCTTTTTGATGAAAAGTCAGAACCTTCAGAACCAGTTTTCAGTCTGTTTTTTTTTTCTTTTTTTTTTCCCTCTCTCCTGACTACTATGGGATGTTACTTGCCTTGAGTTGGGAATGTTTTATCAACACCTATAAATGTATTCATCCTTTTGATTTATATGAGGTTTTTTTGTACTCAATTCTTTAAGAAATGACAATTTTGGTGTTCTACTGTTCAGTGAGAACATTAGGCCTCAGCAACACGTCATTATGTAAATAAAAATAAAAATCCTGCAGAATAAATAAATAAATAAACAAACAAATAAGCAAGTCATATTGGGTAAGCTCACAACTGCCTGTGACACAGGGCTAGGGCAACTAATAACCCTTATTGGAATCTCTAAACACCTGCAGTAATATTCTTCCACACAGACATGCACACATTATTTAAAAAATAAAAGAAATATTTTTAAAAATTGGAATAAGTAACAAACAATGAGTAAGATGCAACTAAATAAATAAAGAAATGCCTCTTCCTCCAAATGTAGATGTACTCTTTAAATAACTAAGATTTTTAACACTCCCAGGATCAATGGTGAGGAGGACACAATATCTGCCCCAACACCAGAAGTAACTGAGACCAGTGGGACCTGGGCACCCAGGAACTCCTCCTGACCAGTTCAGCACAGGTTCCTTCCGGTCTGGGATGATGCCCTGAGCAGACCTTGGTCACTAACTCCGCAGCCAGTTGCAAAACACCCAGAAGAAGCTCCACTCCCAGGTGCTCTAACACAACCAGGACCACAGGATCTCAAGATCCCAGGATCCCAGGAACTCAGTCACATCAGGATCTGAGGATCCCAGAGGCAGCTTGACTCCCAGGAGCTCTGACACATCCAGGATCTCAGGATCACAGAATCCCAGAATAACAGGATCACACAAACAGTTGAACTCTGAGGAGCTTTGACACAACCAGGATCACAGGAAGGACAGGCTCTAGTCAGATATAGTGAGGACAGGTAGCACTAGAAATAAACAGATGGAGGGAGACAAGTATAAGAACATAAGCAGCAGAAAACAAGGTTACTTGGCATCGGCAGATCACAATTCTCCTACTATAGTATGAGCTGTATCATCACACCAGAAAAGCAAGATTTGTATCTAAAATCACTTCTCATGATAGTAATAGAGGACTTTTAAAAGGACATAAATAACTCCCTTAAAGATATACAGAAGAACACAGGAAACAGCTAGAAGCCTTTAAAGAAGAAACACAAAAATTCCATAAGAATTACAGGAAAACATATTCAAACAGGTAAAGGAAATGAACAAAGTCATCCTAGATCTAAAAATGGAAATAGAAACAATGTAGAAATCACAAAGAGAGACAACCTGGAGTTAGAAAACCAGAGAAAGAGAACAGGAGTCATAGATGCAAGCATCACCAACAGAACACAAAATAGAAGAGAGAATCTCAGGTATGATATCTGCATGATATCATAGAAAACATTGACACAACAGGCAAAGAAAATGAAAAAAGAAAAAAAAAAAGCTTCTAACCCAAAACATTCAAGAAATCCAGGACACAATGAGAAGACCAAACCTAAGTATAATAGGTATAGAAGAAAGCTAAGATTCCCAACTTAAAGAGCAAGTAAATATCTTCAACAAAATTATAGAAGAAAACTTCCCTAACCTAAAGAGAGAGATGCCCATGAACATACAAGAAGCTTATAGAACTCCAAATAGACTGGACCAGAAATTACTCTCGTCGCATAATAATCAAAACACCAAATGCACTAAAGAAAGTATAATAAAAGCTGTAAGGGAAAAGGATCAAATAACAGTTAAGGCAGACCTATCAGAATTACACCAAACTTCTCACCAGAGACTATGAAAGCTAGAAGATCCTGGGAAGATGTCATAGAGACCCTAAAAGAGCACAAATGCCAGCCCAGGCTCCTATACCCAGCAAAACTCTCCATTACCATAGATGGAGAAACCAAGATATTTCATGCCAAATCCAAATTTACCCAAACTCGTTCCATAAATCCAGCCCTACAAAGGATAATAGATGGGAAACACCAACACAGGATTGATGCTTCACCCTAGAAAAAGCAAGAAAGAAATCTTTCAACAAACCCAAAAGAAGATAGGCACACAAACATAAATTCCATCTCTAACAACAAAAGTAACAGGAACTAACAATCACTTTTCCTTAACGTCCCTTAACATCAATGGTCTCAATTCCCCTCAAAAGGCAAAGACTAACAGAATGGGTATGTAAACAGGACCCTTTTTTTTTTCTGAATACAGGAAATGCAGCTCAGTGACAAAGACAGATAATACTTCAGAGTAAAAGGTTGGAAAACAATTTTCCAAGTAAATGGTCCCAAGAAACAAGCTGCAGTAGCCATTCTAATATCAAATAAAATTGACTTTCAACCTAAAGTTATCAGAAAAGATAAGGAAGTTCACTTCATACTGGTCAAGGGAAAAATCTACCAAAATAAACTCTCAATTCTGAACGTGTATGTTCCAAATGCAGGGGCACTCACATTCATAAAAGAAACTTCACTAAAGCTCAAAGCACACATTTTACCCCACACAATAATAGTGGGAGACTACCCCACTCTCAGCAATGTACAGATCATGGAAACAGAAACTAAACAGATCCCAATTCTCTGTGAAACTAACAGAAGTTATGAACCAAATGGATTTAACAGATATTTATAGAACCTTTCATCCTAAAACAAAAGAATATACCTTCTTCTCAGCACCTCAGGGTACCTTCTCCAAAACTGACCACATAATTGTCACAAAACAGGCCTCAACAGATACAACAAGATTGAAATAATCCCATATCAGATCACCACTGACTAAAGTTGGTCTTAAATACCAACAAAACAACAGAAAGCACACATGCACATGAAAGCTGAACAACGGTCTAATCAATGATAACTTGATTAAGGAAAAAATAAAGACATTAAAAGCCTTTTTAGAATTTAATGAAAATGAAGACACATCCTACCAAAACTTATGTGACACAATGAAAGCAGTTGTAAGAAGAAAACTCATAGCTCAAAGTGCCTCCAAAAAGAAACTGAAGAGAGCTTATCGTAGCAGCTTGACACCACACCTGAAAGCTCTAGAACAAAAAGAAGCAAATACACCCAGGAGGAGTAGACCACAGGAAATAATCAAACTCATGGCTGAAATCAACCCAGTAAAAACAAAAGAACTATAAAAAGAATCAACAAAACCGGGAACTGGTTCAATAAGATAGATAAACCCTTAGCCAAACTAAGGGACAGTATCTAAATTAATAAATTCAAGTGATGAAAAGGGAGACATAATAACAAAATATATCTTAAAATAATTATTCTGTTTGTTAAATATTAACAGTTGAAAATATTAAAATCATCTTCTACCAAAAAAAAAAAAACCCTAAGATTCTACTCAACACTTTGCAAGTTATTAAATTCTTTCAAGTACCAGTAATGAAGACAATATCATCTAAATAACCGAAATTTATTAGTTTTTAGTACTTGGACATAAAATTTCAGTTATCTTTTAAGCCTAAATAATAAGTGATAAAGCCAGTCCATCCCAAACCTGATTTCCAGCTCAGAGTCAACTCAATTTACTACTAAGCCAGGTATACAAGGAGCCACACCACTGGATTAAAGATGTTACCTTTGAGGCGAATATTCTTAACAGAGCTGTCTTTAGCAGCTGCATCTTCTCTCTCTGGAAGAGTGGATCTTTCCTCCTGAACATGATACATCACTGATTGTTAGTTCACTAACTAGAAGTTAAAATGGCATGCACAAGTTCTTCTATTCACTGGATTCTGATTTAGAGTTGGCTTAATCCTGTTCTGCCTGGTGTTTCTGACTGCGAAATGGATGCAAGTATGTCACCTATTAAGTGTGCTGAATACCAAATAATCAGACATAGACACTGAGTCATACATCCAGAACACTGAAAGACAATTATATAACCTCATTAACCATCAGTCTTTCTTTAGTTCACCAAGCAAAAAGACATTTCTACAATAGCTCATTACCCTCTCTCTTTAGTATGCTACTGGGAATTAAGACATGTAGATAAATCAGAGTGTCAATGAACAGAAATATAGAAACTCAGCATGAGACTGGTTACACAGAGCATTCATCTCTCATAACTAGGACACATCTTTGTGTGTGAAATGCTTCTTTCCAGTCTTGGAGAGTGCTGGACGTCTCACAGAGCTATATCCTAGCTGTGCATTCTACATTTTTTGCGACTACTCACTGTGCTGAGGTGGGAAAGAATACTTCATCTTGCATGTGTATTTGAATATTTGATTTTTGTATCACAATGAACCTGAAAATATCATATTAAAATATTGAATAAACTATTATTTATTTCTAATGGAACTGAAACACTAGAAAGAGGAAAGGATGATAAGCATCATATATTAGGAAAGAAATTTGAATGATCAAAATAGTTGAGAAGACAACAAAACAGCCAGAAGAGGATGAGAGTATTGTATGAGATCTCATCTCCCAAGGGGTGAACACCTACCTCATAAGCCAAATACTACACAGTTGTGGATTAGCATGAAACATGCATACAACAGTGTAAATTCTAGATAAAAGTTACACCCCCCTTCTCCAGTGACTTCTTCCTTCTGAGCCCAGCGGAGGCTGCTGGGAGCTGCAGAGTGCTCTCCATGCCATAGAATCACCTGGAATCTCAGGTGAGTGGAACTCAACATCAGGAAAATAGACAAAGGAACACCGCCTGACCAGAAGCTGGAATCTATTCCAGCCAGGGCCACCCCCACCCCCACACACGGCCATCTTCCTTCTGAGCCCAGCAGAGGCTGCTGGGGGCTGTGGAGTGCTCTCCACAGAGACCCAGACCCCTGGGCACATTCCTTACCAGAGGAGGTTGGCCTTCAGGAGGGTTCTGACCCCAGAACTCAGGCGGTCAGTTAGAATTCCAGACCGCTGGATACTTGCCCTACAAGAGAAGAGCTTGCCTGCAGAGAGTGCTCTGAACAGTGGAACTCAGGAGAAAGTTGGACTTCCAGGAGTGCTGACAGAGGCTAACAGAATCACAGAAGGATCAAGCTCCAACCAGAGACAGCTTGAACATTAACATCAAAGATTTTCAGATGGCAAAAGGCAAATGTAAGAATCTTACTAATAGAAACCAAGAACACTGGGCATCATCAGAACCCAGTACACCCACCACAACAAGTCCTGGATGTACCAATACACCCAAAAAAAGCAAGAAACAGATTTAAAATCATATCTCTGCACATATGCAGCTAGATACACGAGTTCTGGGGGTACTGGTTAGTTCATATTGTTCTTCCACCCCCAAGTTGGCCATCATTGGGAAGAGAGGCCCCTTGGTCATGTAAACTTTATATGCCCCAGTACAAGGGAATGCCATGGACAAGATGTGGGAGTGGGTGGGTAGGGGAGCAGGGCAGGTGATGGGGGAGGGTAAAGGGGACATTCGGGATAGCATTTGAAATGAAAATGAAGAAAATATCTAATAAAAATTGGAAAAAAAACATTATAACAGAAAAAAATCATTTCTCATAATGATGGTGGAAGATTTTAAGAAGGACATTAATAACTCTCTTAAAGAAATGGAGGAAAACTCTGCTAAACAGATAGAAGCTGTTAAAGAGGAAGTACAAAAATCCCTCAAGGAATTACAGGAGAATACAAACAAACAAGGAGATGCCCTTAAAGAGGAAACACAAAAATCCCTCAAGGAATCACAGGAGAACACTGCTAAACAGGTAGAAGTCCTTAAAGAACTACAGGCAAAAACTGCTAACCAGGCAGAAGAAACACAAAAATCCCTTAAAGAGTTTCAGGAAAACACAACCAAACAGGTGATGGAATTGAACAAAACCAACCAAGATCTAAAAATGGAAGTAAAAACAATGAAGAAAACACAAAGGGAGAAAACTCTGGAGATAGAAGCCCTAGGAAAGAAATCAGGAACCATAGATGTAAGAATCAGCAACAGAATACAAGAGATGGAAGAGAGAATCTCAGGTGCAAAAGATTCCATAGGGAACATGGGCACAACAATGAAAGAAAGTGGAAAATGCCAAAGATCCTAACTCAAAACATCCAGGAAATCCAGGACATAATGAGAAGACCAAACCTATGGATAACAGGAGTAGATGAGAAAGAAGATTTTCAACTTCAAGAGCCAACAAATGTCTTCAACAAAATTATAGAAGAAAAATTCCCATACCTAAAGAAAGAGATTCCCATGAACATACTAGAAGCCTACAGAACTCCAAATAGACTGGACCAGAAAAGAAATTCCTCCAGACACATAATAATAATAACAACAACAAATGTACTAAATAAAGACAGAATATTAAAAGCAGTAAGAGAAAAAGGCCAAGTAACATAAAGGTAGGCCTATTAGAATTACTCCAGATTTCTCACCAGAGACTATGAAGGCCAGAAGATCCTGGACAGATGTTATACAGACCCTAAGAAAACACAAATGCCAGCTCAGGCTTCTATAATCAGCAAAACTCTCAATTACAATAGATGAAGAAACCAAAGTATTACACGACAAAACAAAATTCACACAATACCTTTCCAAGAATCCAGCTCATTAAGGATAATAAAGGGAAAACACTAACACAATGATGGAAACTACAACCTAGAAAAGCAAGAAAGTAATCCTTTAACAAAACTAAAAGAAGGCAGCCACAAGAACAGATTCCCAACTTTAATGACAAAAATGACAGGAAACAACAAATACTTTTCTTTGATTTCTCTTAACATCAACTGACTCAATTCCCAATTAAAAACAAAAAACAAAAACAAAACCTAGACTGAGAGACTGGCTACATAAACAGGATCCAACATTTTGCTACTTACAGGAAACCCACCTCAGGGATAAAGATAGACACTACCTCAGAGTAAAAGGCTGGAAAACAATTTTCCAAGCAAATGGCCTGAAGAAACAAGTAGCCATTCTAATATCAAATAAATTGACTTCCAACCCAAAGTTATCAAAAAAGACAAGGAGGGGCACTTCATATTCATCACAGGTAAAATATACCAAGATGAACTCTCCATTCTAAATATCTATGCCCCAAATGCAGGAGCAGACACATTCATTAAAGAAACTTTAGTAAAGCTGAAAGCACACATTGAACATCACACAAGAATAGTGGGGGATTTCAACACCCCACTCTCACCAATGGACAGATCCTGGAAACAGAAACTAAACAGAGACACATGGACACTAACAGAATTTATGAAACAAATGGATTTAACAGATATTTACAGAACATTTATCCAAAATCAAAAGGATATACCTTCTTCTCAGCACCTCATGGTACCTCCTCCAAAATTGATCATATAATTGGTCACAAAGCAGGCCTCAACAAATACAAAATGTTGAAATTATCCCATGCATTCTATCAGATCACCACAGACTAAGGCTGATCATCAATAACAACATAAATAATAGAAAACAACATTCATGTGGAAACTGAACAACACTCTAATCAATGATCCCTTGGTCAAGGATGAAATAAAGGAAGAAATTAAAGACTTTTTAGAGTTTAATGAAAATGAAGCCACAATATACCCAAACTTATGAGACACATGAAGGCAGTGCTAAGAGGAAAAACTCATAACCCTGAGTGCCTCCTAAAAGAAACTAGAAAAAGCATACACTAGCAGTCTGACAGCACACAGAGAAGCTCTAGAACTGAAGGAAGCAAATTCACCCAAGAGGACGAGGATGGCAGGAAATACTCAAACTCAGGACTGAAATCAACCAAGTGGAAACAAAAAGAACTATTCAAAGAATCAAACAAACCAGGAGCTGGTTTTTCGAGAAAATCAATAAGAGAGATAAACCCTTAGCCAGACTAACTAGAGGGCACAGGGACAGCATCTTAATTAACAAAATCAGAAATGAAAAGGGAGACATAACAACAGATCCTGAGGAAATCCAAAACACCATCAGATCCTTCTACAAAAGGCTATATTAAAAAAAATTGGAAAATCTGGATAAAATGGACAAATTTCTAGACAGATACCAAGTACCAAAGTTAAATCAGGATCAGATTAATGAACTAAACAGTTCTATATCTCCTAAAGAAATAGAAGCAGTCATTAATAGTATCCCAACCAAAAAAAGCCCAGGACTAGATGGGTTTAGTGCAGAGTTCTATCAGACCTTCGAAGAAGACCTAATTCCAACCCTCCTCAAATTTTTCCAAAAAATAGAAACAGAAGGTATTCTACCCAATTCATCCTATGAAGCCACAATTACTCTGATAACTAAATCACACAAAGATCCAACAAAGAAAGAGAACTTCAGACCAATTTCCCTTATGAATATCGATGCAAAAATACTCAATAAAATCTTCTCAAACTGAATCCAATAACACATCAAAACAATCATCCATCATGATCAAGTGGGCTTCATCCCAGGAATGTAGGGATGGTTTAATATACAGAAATCCATCAATATAATTCACTATATAAACAAACTCACAGATAAAAAATCACATGATCATCTCTTTAAATGCTGAGAAAACATTTGACAAAATCCAACACCCCTTCATGATAAAAGTCATGGAAAGATCAGGAATTCAAGGCCCATATCTAAACATAATAAAAGCAATATACAGCAAACCAGTAGTCAATATCAAACTAAACGGAGAGAAACTCAAAATAATCCCACTAAAATCAGGGACTAGACAAGGCTGCCCACTTTCTCACTACCTATTCAATATAGTACATGAAGTCCTAGCCAGAGCAATTCAACAACAAAAGGAGATCAAGGGGATTCCAATTGGAAAGGAAGAAGTCAAAATATCACTATTTGCAGATGATATGATAGTATATATAAGTGACCCTAAAAATTTTACCAGAGAATTCCAAAACCTGATAAACAGCTTCAGTGCCGTAGCTAGACATAAAATTAACTTAAACAGATCAGTGGTGTTTCTCTACACAAAGGATAAACAGGATGAGAAAGAAATTAAGGTAAGGAAACTGGCACAGCACTGGGGAAACAGAGGACCAGCTAGACAAGGAGCAGAGGACACTTACGGTCCCCACCAGTGCCCGGATCCCTTGGGTGCACAGTCTGTGCACTCCCCAATAGTCCCTAGAGGACTACCCACAAGATCTTGGGACCACCAGTGAGTGGAGCACAACATCAGTTCCAATCTAATCGCATGGGAACTGGAACAGCACTGGGGAAATAGAGGATCAGGTAGACAAGGAGCAGAGGTCCCTTCCAGTCTGTGCCAGTGCCCAGTTACCAGGGTATACAGTCTGTACACAACACCATGGTCCCTAGATCTTGGGATCACTGACCAGACAGCTCCAAGCTCCTCAAAGGGGACACCACTCCCAGGCCTTGTAACAGGCCCAGGATATTAGGACAACAGTATCCCACTGTAACAGGAGGTGGGTCACACCTGCATTACAGGGTCTCAGTGGAACTTGACTGCCAAGATCTCAGGCACTCCCAGAATATCAGGTTCACAGGAGCCCACAATCATAGGATCACAGTTTAAGCCAGACTCAGAGGAATCCAGAATCAACTGGGATTATAAGAAGGGCAGACTCCAATCAGTTATATTGAGGACAGCAAACACCTGAGATAATCAGATGGCAGGAGGCAAGCATAAGAACAGAAGCAACAGAAACCAGGGTTACTAGACATCATCAGAACCAAATTCTCCCACCATGGCAAGACCTGGATACACCATCACACCAGAAAAGCAAGACATGGATCAAAAGTCACTTCTCATGATGATGATGGAGGACTTTAAGAAGGAATTACAGGAAGACACAGGTAAACAACTAGAAGCATATAAAGAGGAAACACAAAAATCCCTCAGAGAGGTTCAGGAAAACAATACCAAACGGGAGATGGAATTGAAGAAAACCATCCAGGACCTAAAAATGGAACTAGAAATAATAAAGAAAATCCAAAAGGAGATAACCCTGGAAATAGAAAACATAGGAAAGAAATCAGGAACCATAGATACAAGCATCAACAACAGAATACAAGATATGGAAGAGAGAATATCAGGTGCAGAAGATTCCATAGAGAACATGGGCTCAACAATCAAAGAAAACCCAAAATGCAAACAGTTCCTAACTCAAATTATCCAGGAAATCCAAGAAACAATGAGAAGACCAAACCTACGGATAATAGGATTAGATAAGAATGAGCATTTTGAAATTAAAGCACCAGCAAATATCTTCAACAAAATTATAGAAGAAAACTTTCCATACCTAAGGAAAGAGATACCCATAAACATTCAAGAAGCCTACAAAACTCCAAACAGACTGGACCAGAAAAGAAATTCCTCCTGACACATAATAATCAGAACAACAAATGCACTAAATAAAGACAGAATATTAAAATCAGTAAGGGAAAAAGGTCAAGTAACATATAATGGCAGGCCTATTAGAATTACTCCAGATATCTCACCAGAGACTATGAAAGCCAGAAGATCCTGGGAAGATATTACACAGACACTAAGAGAACACAAATGCTAGCCCAGTTTACTATACCCAGCAAAACTCTCAATCACCATAGATGGAGAAACCAGAGTAATCCATGACAAAATCAAATTCACACAGTATCTTTCCACAAATCCAGCCCTTCAAAGGATAATAACAGAAAAGCACCAATACAAGGACCAAAACTATGCCCTAGAAAAAGCAAGAAAGTAATCCTTCAACAAACCTAAAAGAAGATAGCCACAAGCACAGAATCCCAACTCTAACAACAAAAGTGACAGGAAGGAACAATTACTTTTCCTTAATATGTCTTAATATCAATGGACTCAACTTCCCAATAAAAAGACATAGTCTAAGAGATTGGCTACATAAACACGACCAAACATTTTGCTGCCTACAGGAAACACACCTCAGGAAAAAAGAGAGACACAACCTCAGAGTGAAAGGCTGGGAAACAATTGTCCAAGCACACAGTGTAAAGAAACAAGCTGGAGTAGCCATTCTAATATCGAATAAAATTGACTTTCAACCCAAAGTTATCAAAAAAGACAAGGAGGGGAACTTCATATTCATCAAAGGTAAAATCTTCCAAGAGGAACTCTCAATTCTGAATATATATGCTCCAAATGCAAAGGCAGCCACATTCATTAAAGAAACTTTAATCAAGCTCAAAGCACACATTGCACCTCACACAATAAGAGAGGGAGACTTCAACACCCCACTCTCATTAATGGACAGATCCGGAAACAGAAACTAAACAGAGACACAGTGAAACTAACAGAAGCTATGGATTTAACAGGTATCTACAGAAGATTTTATCCTAAAACAAAAGGATATACCTTCTTGTCAGCACCTCATGGCACTTTCTCCGAAATTGACCATATACTTAGCCACAAAACAGGACTCAACAGATACAAAAATATAGAAATTTTCCCATGCATCCTATCAGATCAACATGGACTAAGACTGAAGTTCAATAACAACTTAAATAGCAGAACCCCATCATTCACATGGAAACTGAACAACACTCTACCCAAAGATACCTTTGTCAAGGAAGAAATAAAGAAAGAAATTAAATACTTTCTAGAGTTTAATGATAATGAAGCCACAACATACTCAAACTTATGGGACACAATGAAAGCATTCCTAAGAGGTAAACTCATAGCTCTGAATTCCTCCAAAAAGAAAATGTAGAGAACATACACTAGCAGCTTGACCGCACACTTAAAAGCTCTAGAACAAATGGAAGCAAATTCACCCAAGAGGAGTAGGCTGAAGGAATTAATCAAACTCAGGGGTGAAATCAACCATGTGTAAACAAAAAGAGCTATTCAAAGAATCAATCAAACCAGGAGCTGGTTCTTTGAGAAAGTCAACAAGATAGATAAACTGTTAGCCAGACTAACTAGAGGGCACAGGGACAGCATCTTAATTAACAAAATCAGAAAGGAAAAGGGAGACATAACAACAGATCCTGAGGATATCCAAAACACCATCAGATCCTTCTACAAAAGGCTATATTAAAAAAAATTGGAAAATCTGGATGAAATGGACAAATTTCTAGACAGATACCAAGTACCAAAGTTAAATCAGGATAAGACTAATGAAATAAACAGACCTTTATCTCCTAAAGAAATAGAAGCAGTCATTAATAGTCTCCCAACTAAAAAAAGCCCAGGACAAGATGGGTTTAGCACAGAATTCTATCAGAACTTCAAAGAGGACCTTATTCCAGTTCTTCTCAAACTATTCAACAGAATAGAAAGTGAAGGTACACTACCCAATTCATTCTATGAAGCCACAATTACTCTGAAACAATAAACCACATAAAGACACAACAAAGATAGAGAACTTCAGACTAATTTCCCTATGAATATCGATGCAAAAATACTCAATAAAATTCTCCCTAACCTAATCCAAGAACACATCAATACGATCATCCATCATGACCAAGTAGGCTTCATCCCAGGGATGCAGGGATGGTTTAATATACGGAAATCCATCAACATAATCCACTATATAAACAAACTCAAAGATAAAAACCACATGATCATCTCTTTAGATGCTGAGAAAGCATTTGACAAAATCCAAAACCGATTCATGATAAAAGTCTTGGAAAGATCAGGAATCCAAGGCCCATACCTAAACATAATAAAAGCAATCTACAGCAAACCAGTAGCCAACATCAACCTGAATGGAGAGAAGCTGGAAGCAATACCATTAAAATCAGGGACTAGACAAGGCTGCCTGCTTTCTCCCTACCTATTCACTATAGTACTAGAAGTCCTAGCCAGAGCAATACAACAACAAAAGGAGGTCAAGGGGAAACAAATTGGAAAGGAAGAAGACAAAATATCACTATTTGCAGATGATATGATAGTATATATAAGTGAACCTAAAAACTCTACCAGATAACTCCTAAACCTGATAAACAGCTTTAGTGAAGTAGCTCGATACAAAACTAACTCTAACAAATCAATGGCCTTTCTCTATACAAAGGATAAATTGGCTGAGAAAGAAATTAGGGAAACAACACCCTTCACAATAGTCACAAACAATATAAAATATCTTGGTGTGACTCTAAGGAAGTGAAAGATCTGTATTAAGAACTTCAAATCTGTGAAGAAAGAAATTGAAAAAGATCACAGAAGATGGAATGATCTCCCATGCTCTTGGATTGGCAGGATCAGTATAGTAAAAATGGCTATCTTTCCTAAAGCAATCTACAGATTCAATGCAATCCCCATCAAAATTACAACTCAATTCTTCAGAGAGTTAGAAAAGTTTATTTGCAAGTTCATCTGGAATAACAAAAAACCTAAGATAGCAAAAACACTTCTCAAAAATAAAAGGACCTCTGTTGGAATCACCATGCCTGACCTCAAGCTGTACTACAGAGCAATTGTGATAAAAACTGCATGGTGCTGGTACAGATACAGAGTTGTAGATCAATGGAATATGATTGAAGACACAGAAATGAATCCACACACCTATGGTCACCTGATCTTTGACAATGGAGCTAAAACCATCCAGTGGAAAATAGATAGCATGTTCAACAAATGGTGCTGGCACAACTGGCAGTTATAATGTAGAAGAATGGGAATTGATCCATACTTATCTCCTTGTACTAAGGTCAAGTCTAAGTGGTTTAAGGAACTCCACATAAAACCAGAGACACTGAAACTTATAGAGGAGAAAGTGGGGAAAAGTCTGGAATATATGGGCACTGGGGAAAAAATTACTTAATAGAACAGCAATGGCTTGTGCTCTAAGATCAAGAATTGACAAATGGTACCTCATAAAGTTGCAAAGCTTCTGTAAGGCAAAAGAAACCTTCAATAAGACAAAAAGGCCACCAACAGATTGGGAAAGGATCTTTACCAATCCTAAATCAGATAGGGGACTAATATCCAACATATATAAATAACTCAAGAAGTTGAACACTAGAAAATCAAATAACCCCATTAAAAAATGGGGCACAGAGCTAAACAAAGAACTCTCAACTGAGGAATACCGAATGGCAGAGAAGCAGCTGAAAAAATGTTCAACATCCTTAATCATAGGGGAAATGCAAATCAAAACAACACTGAGATTCTACCTCACACCAGTCAGAATGGCTAAGATCAAAAATTTAGGTTACTGCAGATGCTGGCGTGGATATGGAGAGAGAGGAACACTACACCATTGTTGGTGGGAATGCAAGCTTGTTCAACCACTCTGGAAATCTGTCTGGCAATTCCTCAGGAAATTAGACATAGTACTTCCAGAGGATCCTGCAATACCTCTCCTAGGCATATATCCATGAGATGTTCCAACTGCTAATAAGGACACATGCTCCACTATGTTCATAGCAGCCTCATTTATAATAGCCAGAAGCTGGAAAGAACCCAGATGTCCCTCAACAGAGGAATGGATACAGAAATTATGGTACATTTACACAATGGAGTAGTACTCAGCTATTAAAAACAATGAATTTATGAAATTCCTATGCAAATGGATAGATCTGGAGGGTATTATCCTGAATGAGGTAACTCAGTCACAAAAGAACTCACATAACATGTACTCACTGATAAGTAGATATTAGCCCAGAAACATAGATTACCCAAGATACAATTTGCTAAACATATGAAACTCAAGAAGTATGAAGATCAAAGGGTGGACACTTCGCCCCTTCCTAGAGTTAGGAACAAAGCACATATTGAAGGAGTTACAGAGATCAAGTGTGGAGCTGAAACAAAAGGATGGACCAAACAGTGACTGCTGCAGCTGGGGATCCATCTCATAATCAGCCACCAAACATATACACTATTGCATAAGCCAGCAATATCTTGCTGCCAGGGCCTTGATATAGCTGTCTCGTGTGAGGCTATACCAATGCCTAGCAAACATATACGTAGACTTTCACAGCCAACTATTAGATGGAACACAGGGTTCCCAAGGGAGGAGCTAGAGAAAGTACCCAAAGAGCTGAAGAGGTCTCCACCACTATAGGTTGAAGAACAATATGAACTAACTAGTACCCCCAGAGCTCGTGTCTCTAGCTGCATATGTAGCAGAAGATGGCTTAATTGGCCATCATTGGGAAGAGAGGCTCATTGGTCATGCAAACTTTATATGCCCCAGTACAGGGGAACACCAGGGCCAAGATGTGGGAGTGGGTGGGTAGGGTAGCAGGGCATGGGATGAGGGACGGTTTAGGTGGTAACATTTGAAATGTAAATGAAGAAAATATCTAATAAAAATTGAAAAAAATAAAGAAAAAAAGAAATTAGGGAAACACCCATTCACAATAGTCACAAATAATATAAAATACCTTGATGTGACTCTAAGGAAGTGAAAGATTTGTATGACAAGAACTTCAAGTCTCTGAAGAAAGTACCCCAGGAGCTGAAGGGGCCTGCAACCCTAGAAGATGAACAACAATATGAACTAAGCAGAAGCCCCATAGCTCGTGTCTCTAGCTGCATATGTAGTAGAAGATGGCCTAGTCGGCCATCATCAGGAAAAGAGGACCCTTGGTATTGCAAACTTTATATGCCCCAAAAGAGGGGAATGCCTAGGACAAGAAGTCAGAGTGGGTGGGTAGGGGAGAAGGGCGGGGAAGGATGTAGGGAACTTTTGGGATAGCATTTCAAATGTAAAATAAGAAAATATCTATTAAAAATTTAGCATTAAAAAAGTTAAACATTTTGCAGTTATGATAAACTCGATGGCATGACTGGTTGATTGGATGGGTATCTATAGTGGGGGTGGCAATAAAGCAGAGAAAAGATTTCAAAGCGGAATGACCTCAAGTCGGTGTTGATGAGAAAAGTTCAGTAAACACAACTGAGTCTGGCTATGTGTTACAGGTTGGATATTGCACAACATTGGATGTCAGCATCAGAAGCAGATTTTAGATTGATGGTTGGGAGGATGATAGGGGCTAACTTCTTATGTTGGCTGCCTGAAGAAAATGGAAAATTTGTACAGGTATCTTTAACAACAAACTAGATGGCTCAGTGACAAAAAGCACCTGCCACCTACACAGATGACCTGAGCTTTATCCCTAGAACCGAAATTGTGGAAAGAGAGAAACAACTCTCCCAAGATATTTTCTAATAGCTACTCTGAAACTTGACAGGTATTTCTCCAGCCATTTTTGTCATGGGTGCACTTGTGGACATGCCCTCATATAGACATACTCGCCCAAAATACACACACATGCACAGAAAAATGTATAAACTTTTTGGGAATATTTTGTTTTGATTTTTATTATTTTAGTCAATTTATCTGACCCATTAATTTCAGACTTAAGCAGCCTGAGATATCCTTCACCTTTAAAATTTCATTGTGGAGAAAAAAGGTTAGAAACATTGGTTCCCCTCCACATACTTTTTTACCTTTCGGCTCTGGGAAAATATGAGTTTCTAAATGTCATGAAAAGCAATGGGGAAATATTTGAAAATAAATGAATAAGTTAAGCTGTTCCTCCTGAGCCAGATAATGAGTTCTTCCATCCTCATCTCCTTTATGCCCTATCAAGGATTACATCTGCCTTTTTCAAAGGATGAAGCCCATGTGACATAGCGGGGTTGGTGGTGGAACTGTGAATGTTATGATTATGATGATAGACAGAGCAAACACGGTATCTAAATTAGGCTGTAAACTTCCTAAGGACATCATTTCCCTAATTGTACATGATATCAAAGGGATAGTATAACTCATGGGCATTGAATATCAAACCCAAGAATTCAGTCTACCTCAGAGGACTATAGATTAGTAAATACACCAGATATTAAGTTCTTGCTCAAATGAACTCAGATCAAATATTGATGTAGAATAAACCAGTAAGTTGTCACTATACAACATTTAATGTAATCAAGATCATTCTAAGTTTTTATCAGAGTCTCACAGCAGGTCTTCAAAATATCAATCAGTCCTGACTTCTTGTGTTTCTATAGTAGAGTGTTGAATATGCCGAGTAATTGATGTATGTTCTTTACTCGATTGTACATTTATTATCTGTACCACCAGGTTAACTTTTTCTGCATCCCAAACATATACCCGGATGCATTAACTAGCTAGAAAAAAATTTAGATTAATTTCTTTGTAGACATTCTTATATTTTTGGTTGTGAGTCCAGCCTTTAATGGCTGAGACAACTCTCCAGGCCCTTTTTGGATGTTCTTAAGGGTGGGCCCTCATATTTATATTTAATTGAGATCACAATTGCATTATGGTGTGACTTGCTTAACTTATGAGATTTTTTCCATTATTTATCTCCTTTATTACTTGGTGTTGTTAGCCAGAAGAGGTCCATGTGGAAGTTTGTGTGACCTCTGGATGTTTGAAGAATGTATGGATGTGGAAGTCCATGATGATTGGGTCACAGAATCAGATACTAAGATATTTCTCACTGTTAAACTACAGAGAAGAAATGGGACTTTGAGCATGCAGCAGAGAGAAGTTTCTATGCTCTGTCATTTTATTGAAAATATAAAACACACCTTGCTTGGTGATAGGAATCATTGTTGGTATTATCAAGGTTAGATCCTATGAAAATTACCAAATAAACTTAATTCAGAAATCAAAATCACAAACTGCAAAATAGATCTTCATTCTTGTGCATATAAGCAAAACTCTCTCTGTCTCTCTCTCTGTCTCTCTCTCTCACCTCCAGATTATTTAATCCATTAATATAATTATTAACTGTTTTGTTATTACTCTTTAGTTTAGTGAGAACGATACAGATCTAACCTACAAACTAGGTATGTTACTCCTGATTATGTACTCCAAGTACTCCAAGTCGACCTGCTACAGAGGCACGATGTTCTTTTGTGGGGTTATTCATAGTCCTTAAGTTATGAAATCAACCTGTGTGTCCAGTAGAAATAGATCTAGAAAATGTGGTGCATGTGCACAATGGGCCTTTTTCTAGCCACAAAGACCTAAGATATGAGAACCAGTGGAGTAGGGGATGTAAGGTAATATATTTGATAAAAATATAACTGTTACATGTAAAAGTCTTACATAATGGAGTACCATGTCCAATGAATGTAAACTATGAGAATTACATATTAAAAGTGGACTCAAAGTGACAACAAACTGAAAGGACATGGCATTTAGAAAATAAATATTTGAAAAGACTCTTGACAGTTGCATCTCAATCAGTTTAAACTTATTATGTATCTTTATATAAAATACTAGTTAAAATGAGAAAATATTTACCAGATTTTATAAAATCCTGCTTCAAAACCAGCTTAAAGCCAGGCAGTGGTGGCTCACGCCTTTAATCCCAGCACTCAGGAGGCAGAGGCAGGCAGATTTCTGAGTTTGATGCCAAACTGGTTTACAAAGTGAGTTCCAGGACAGCCAGGGCTACACAGAGAAACGCTGTCTCAAAAAAAAACACAAAAAACAAAAAACAAAAAACAAACAAAAACAAAAACAAAAAAACAAACAAAACAAAACAAAAAACAGCTTAATATATTTTATTTATATTAGATACATGGTAATTTAGCATGTTTATAAGATCTTGTATGATGTTTAGGCACATATCCAAAATTGCAAACTAATCAGATCAAGATAATATATCCATTATCACAAGCATTAATTTCTTTCGAAAAATATTCAAACTCTAGTTTTCTAGTCATTAATATCCAAAGCTCACCCTGATTAAATACCTGACTCACAACAGATGCTCAATGATACAAGGCAGAACCACCTACCTCCCGCTAACATTTTTCTTGGTCACTGCTATTCTAGACACACTATGTTGAAAATATCTCCTTTTACAAATGTCAGAATAATTTTCATTTACTTCAATTACTTCCCTGTATATTTGCTTGCATTTGTCTTAACGCCTTCATTTATTTCTTCTCCTTTACTAAACAATCAGCTGTTATCAACATCAACCTTCCCAATTTGGTCACCTGTCTTCCATATTGTGGTGTCATTTGCTTCTGTCAATCCATCTATATTTATTTGCTCTTGCATCAAAGGTGCAGACTGTATAAAATCTATTCCTCTAGATATCCTTTTCTTGGCACTTTGCGTTTGCAACTTCAGTATCTGTGAATTCTATAAACAGTGGATACAAAGTGCTTTCTAAAGAATATGTTCTGTGGAGCCTGCAAGACAACTCTGAGCAAAAGCATTGCTTAAACAAGCCTGGTGACCAGATCCCTGGATCCCATTGAAAAAGGAAGAAAAGAACAAGCTGCAGAACTCCTCTTTGACCTTTACAGTACCTCATTATGTGTGACCCTATCTACCACAACAGCAATAAATAATGTGTTTAAATTATATGTTTTATATTGAACACTTTTACATCTTTCTTGTCATTATCTACTCGAAATACCATAAAACCAAGTTTTATTAACTATACATTGTGTAGTGTATTCTAAGTAACCTAGATATGATCTAAGTAAATGGAGTGGCATGTATAATTACAAATAATGGCTATGCATTTTACATAAAAGACTGGAATATCTAAGAGTTCTAGTGTGTACAGGAGTGTTCTGATACTGAGTGTGCTAAGATAAAAAGTGACCTCATTGCATCAATAGATCCTAAAAAATTCTTTTCTGTCTCTAAATCATTTCTATTTAATATAATTGCTGACCATCTTCACTAACGGTTTCCTGAGTGAAAAGTTCAACAGATACCTTTGTCTTGACTTTGTTTCACTTAAAACAAAATTATAAATTTTGGATTCCTGCCTATTGTCATTTCGAGGAGCTCCTGTGACTCTTCTAGTTTTCAGACTAGAAATTTTTGACAATTTCTGCTAATCCACCAAAGTTAGCCTAACATAGATGTTCTAAAGATAGCCACCTCTTCTGTTATCTTATCACCACTATCCATACATTATTCTGAAAGTGTAACCATATTTATATTTATTTCCAAAGATGGATGTGCTCTTCTTTTATTTCCCATTTCCTAAAATGAAACCTCTGAAATTTAAACATACTCTTCTGATCACCTTCACTCAGAGGAAACGCCTGAAAACCTACAGACAAAGATAGTTCTTCCATGAACCACATTTTTTTCGTTCAACAACTATATGATACCCACCTACTATCAAATAATGTTTTCCATATTGTCTGTTTCTGATGCAGGCTATAGATTTCACCTGAGCAGGTGGGCATACTCTAAACTTGTTTATAGTGTTAGTGGTAACGCAGTGCAAGCAGGCAACAGGCAGTTTCCCCATGAGATAGCTGAAAGGTATGTTAAAACCTGACTTTATCTATTTGGACTGCATTCTGCTAAAAGGTTTGATTTTTTTCTTTGGTTTTAATGTGTAATTTTCTGGAAAATTCTTCCAGAAATACATAAGAAAAAACAAAGTAATAATGGTGGTAGAGGTTAAATAAGGGGAAATATTAAAAGCTTGATACATATATTCTTATATTATAATTAATTTTGTGAAAATCAATTCTACTTATTTATATTTTATATATTGTAGTATTAGGTGTATTTGAAAAGTACAGAAATTGAGTTCCGTGTACATTTAAGTAAATGAAGTTTTTAAGTAGAATGATATTTTGAGAATAATAATTTTAATCATGGGTTCAGAGAATCAAATTGTTTGAGTGCACTTTATTCTTACCTAATAAGAAAGATGATATAATAACACCTTCCTCAATATTTTTGGAAAATAGCATTTTCAATATGAAGTCATATCAGTTGGCTTATTGTATTCTTATACAAGTCGCTCAATATTCCATGTTGAGAGAAAGTAGGAAAATAAGTTTATTTCAAAATAGTATCAGAATTGCATGAATTAGACATCTTCATTCCATCAACATTTTTCTATCATTTTATCAGGAATTATAATTTTTATGATTTAAAATTTAATGGCCAGCATTATAAGGTGAATCATCATACATACCCGATTTCTATAAAGATATATTTCATTCTGCTCCTGACTCTGTCACTGAAAGAGATAAGTCAGAGTGACAGAGAATTTACCAAAGAATTATCTTCTCTGGAACTGTGTTTGTCACCTAGGATAACCTTAATTAAATGGCTACAGGTGCCTGAAGCATTTATCAGCTAGTATTGGATAAAGACAAGATGTTGTGAATCCAGAGTCTAGAGAAAGGTTTTAAATTTTAGATTTAGTTTGCTTGGTTTTCCGCAGTAAAATAACACATACTTTCTCTTCCTCTGATCCTTATGTATATCAAAGGTTGTCCATCAAACTTGTCTTCTGAACTTCAAGCCAGATGATGTAACTATCCAGGCTGATATAACCCTCCCCCTCCTCTCTCTCTCTCTCTCTCTCTCTCTCCCTCTCTCCCTCCCTCTCTCTCTCTCCTGTGTTACTCTCTCTCTCTCGCTCTCTCTCTCTCGCTCTCTCTCTCTCTCTCTCTCCCTCTCTCTCTCTCTCTCTCTCTCTCTCTCTCTCTCTCTCTCTCTCTCTCTCTCTCTCTCTCTCTCTCTCTCTCCTGTGTTACTTAGTTGCTTGTCTTGGCTCTGGCCACAAAACACCCACTTGGTTACAGTGAATTGTGCTATAAGTACCCCATTCATAAATAATCACACTAGAATTGTTAATGCCTCTTCCATATGACTAAGATCTCTCCCAATAGTCAAATTTATTTTCCTAACTTGAAATAAATATAATAAAAATGAATTAGTCTGTCCTTCACCATACTTGTGCCACAAGTAGCCTTTTCTGGGTTTCTATTTTGTTTTTGTTGTTGTTGTTTTGTTTTGTTTTTTTGTTTTTCATTTCTTTTTTTAAATTTAATGTTATTATGCAAACATAAAATATTAATGCAATCCCTCCAATATTATCTATTAAATATATACGTTATTTTATGGCTGCCTAGCACTTACAAAACTAACCTGATCCAGCATGTCTTCCCATCTACTTTACCAAAATTATCTATTTGTTTTCCCCCTTTTATGATTTTTAAACTGATAGCTATCTTTCACAAAAATAGCTCAGTATATCTTGCAAAATGGCTCTGTAGAAAAGGCACTTGCCACCCAACAATGCAAGCCTTATGCCCTGATTTTGGTCTTGGGACTCAGTTATAGGTGTAGGGAGAAAATAATCTACACAGATATCTCCTAATATACATGCATGCACCATTGTATATTTGCCCATACATGGACATGCAAACAATAATAACTACTAATAAAAATTAACAGGAATATCTAAGTAATTCTTCAGAATAGCCCAGAGGTCCCTCCTGAACTCCAAACATGAAATGGCCTATTTAATGTGAATGCAAGTCAACATATCACAGTCTGGTGTGCCAGTGAAGCCTTATTCACTCTGGATACACATATACTATACAATATTCTGTGCATTCTGATCATAGTTGAGTACAGGAATTATTCTTCTAAGTGTGCCTTCTCACTATCTGATCTGTCAATACAAGAACTATTTGTGCTTAGAAATACCCATGAATCATTTCCTATAATAATTTATGTCATTCTTTCCTATCTTATAAGATTTTCAGATGATACAAGTATCCAAGAAGTAGTTTATTTATTTTTGTTTTGGTTTGCTTTTTTTCGAGGCAGGGTTTCTCTGTGTAGCCCTGGCAGTCCTGGAACTCACTCTGTAGACCAGGCTGGCCTCGAACTCAGAAGTCCACCAAACTCTGCCTCCCAAGTGCTGGGATTAAAGGTGTGTGCCACCAATGCCTGGCTAAGTTTATTTCTATTTTTTCAAAAGTTCTCCCCAAATTTTAAGATGTTTAGAACTGACCAGATCATTTATTGATATTGCTTTGATCATATTTTAACGCAAATGTATAATATTTTGTAAAAAAATTATAAATATGCATCATTTATGAAGGTAGACTGAAAATCTCCAGACATTAGCTTGAGGAACATTCTACGTAGGTTTGAAAAATACATAGCCAGGCCTACACAGAAAACCCTGCCTTGGAAAAACTAAACAAAAAACAAACCCCAAAACAAAAACAAAGAAAGTAACTATTTACTTCAGAGACATCAAAAATAATTCCACATACAAATATCTAATAATTCATGATGGCATCATAATGAATGGCTCAAGAAAAGATAATGTAGAACAAATGATATGGAGAGAAATTTGATGCAAATAAAACATCTCAGTCTACCTGTTGTCATACTAATAGAAGCTCAGGAGACAATTGCTATGCAAATAACAACAGAATGAGGCATTAGTGTTGGGATAGACTAGAGGGATGCAACAGCAAGAAGGGTTAAAAGTCAGATGTAGCTATGTAGAACAGAAGCATGCAGTGAAAACAGTAACAAGAGAACATAATAAAAATAGCTTTGTTGCTTATTGGTTAATTCTGAACATATCAGTTGCTTTTAAGCAAGCATCATTGCTTTCTTGTCAGGTTGGTTTGAATGCCTGGAATCACAGCTCCTTTGAACCTAAGGAAAGATGAACATAAAGGTCAGCCTGGGATACACTGTTACATTCCAGGCCAGATTCTGTTAAAGTGAAACTCTATTTGCAAAGCAAACAACAATGAAAAGGATCCCTATCACAGTGTTAACTGCCTATTGACAAAATCTTAGTCACCCAAACCTTGTTTAAAGAGTTGATTCATTGATGGATTTCCGTATATTAAACCATCCCTGCATTCCTGGGATGAAGCCTACTTGGTCATGATGGATGATCGTCCTAGCCAGAGCGATTCGACAACAAAAGGAGGTCAAGGGGATACAAATTGGAAAGGAAGAGCTCAAACTATCGCTATTTGCAGATGATATGATAGTATATATAAGTGACCCCAAAAACTCCACCAGAGAACTCCTAAACCTGATAAACAGCTTTAGTGCAGTAGCTGGATATAGAATCAACTCAAACAAATCAATGNAAGAAGATGGCCTAGTTGGCCATCATTGGGAGGAGAGGCCCCTTGGTCATACAGACTCTATATGCCCCAGAACAGGGGAATGCCAGGGCCATTACGTGGGAGGGGGTGGGTAGGGGAGCAGGGCGGGGACGCGGGAGGGTAAGGGAATATTTCTGGATAACATGTGAAATGTAAATGAAGAAAATATCTAATAAAGAGAGGAAAGAAAAAAAAAAACAAAAACAAAAAAAAAACAAAAAAAAAAAAAAACAAAAAAAAAAGAGTTGATTCAGTTAAAGTGGCCTGAGGTCTTGCCTGTCAGGCATTTTTTTTTATATAGCTAATTGAGATAGGGTAGTACAGGAAACTATGGCTTGGTTATGCAAATAGCCTCAGCAGTCTATAATAGCTAGGTGATCAAGCCAGTGAGAGTGCAAGCAATTAAGCAACCTTTCTCCATGCTTTCTACACTTGTTCCGTTTATTTTCCTTTCTTGACTTCCCTCAATGATACACTGAACCTGGAATAAAAAGTTAAATAAACCCTTTCCTTCTCAAGTTGATTTGGGTTTCAGTATTTATTCACTGCAACAGAAAGCAAATCAGGGCAAACCTCTTTTAACATACAACCCAAAATTAATAACAATGGACTTCTATCAATGTATGAATTGTTATTTATAACACTTTTGGAGGAGGTGAAAGTGGAGAAGAATTATAGTGAGAGAAAGAAAAAGAGGGAGAGAGAGAGGAGAGAATAAGTGAATTCTGACATGAGAATAAGAAAGGAAATATTGGTAAAAAAATTCTGTACACACACACACACACACACTCACACACACACACACACACACACACACACACACACACACACACACACACATTTAATGAATAGAGCAAACTCAAACCAGTTGACTCCAACAAATTTTTCTCTTAGCCTTTTCCTACAATCTAGAACAATGTTCTCTATGTAAGCAAAAGATTACTTCATAGACACAAATTACACATTCTCAAAAGCAATCACCACAAAACACAGATTAAAATCATTACACAAAAGGGAAATACAATATGATTATTGATTTTGTATCCTTCTTTTGAAAATCATACCTACCTAAATATGTCCCAACTATCTTTTTTTCTCCACAAATTCATCACAACTCCAAATTAATAATTCTTTTCTCATTGATTAACAAAATTTAAGCAGGCAGCAAGTTTTCTCCCCATGCTAAGCTGATAACAATTTGTGTTTACTAAGGAACAGGTCATATATCTTACAACTTATTTTTAAGTCGTGTTCAACTAAACTGGCTAATTATCTCTTCTCTATTCTTAAACTCGTAACAGAATTATTTACTCCTTATTCATAACCTTGCCTTTACATGGTATACACTGAATCCAGTGCCTGTGGCTACATCCCTAGATTACAAGATTCAGAAACTCAGACACAACCTAAAATGAAATGTTTCTTTTGATCAGTAACTTGTGCCAAGGCTATTTTTCTCTTCCAAGTAAATTATATGCTTGTAATGCATGAAATCATACTGTATTCCTTTTCTAACCCATGTAGCCTTTGATTACTATCTGCTTTACTCATTATCCTAACTTTATTATGTTTCTAGAAAAACAACTTAAACCATCTCCTTAAGCTTTCTATCAACTGTTCTAACTTCCTAAATCTATGTAAATCCTGTCAAAAATTCTGTAAAATCATTAATTTACCTAAACAATATTACCTCAGGAAAGTTCATCTTTATGTTGATCTGAAAGAAAATTGTCCAATATAATGGACTATCACCCAGGAGGTAATCACACCAGGATATTAGCACTGAGTATCTTTCCCATGCCCAATCATACCATGCCAGATATGAGAAATATATCCAACCACAAGCATTAAAAGGCAAATCAGTATCAAGGAGCAATTCTGGGGCTTTGCCTCTCCAGGGTACACATATCTCAACTGTGCAAAATGGTAGACTACTTCCAGGAAGCTGACTTAGCCCTTGCAACTCCTCCTGAATGGCATTCACCAAATAAATGAAGACATTCTATATTTCTTACTTTCCCCCTCTAAATATACCAGGAAAAAACATACATAAATAAAATGTAGACTAAAGTTTTATGTGAAAAAAAAATAAAGACAATGGATAAGATTATAACAGTTTTCAAACATGTAATTCACAAGTAATTTGAAATAAAAGAAAACCATAACAATGAATACAGTGAATTTAGGAACAGCTAAATAAACACAATAAAATGTAAGTTATTCAGAGAGAAAATGTGTTCCTGGATCTGGCTTCACTCCAGCCCCACTCAGTCATTAGTTATGAACAGTCGGTGGCACATGGGGTTTCCCTGTACCGTAATTACAGATTTTCAGTGTAGTTGTTCAGATGCTGAAGAGTCTAGCTGTGGGAGAGTAAACCATGCCAGAAAGTTTGGTAAGGTAGAGTGGGCCTGAGACCCTAGTACCCAGGTACCCACCTATGACTGTAGGCACCTCCTTGTTCTCTGCCAGACTTCTGGCCTGGAACATGTGCCACACTTCCCACATAAGGAAACGTGGCCTGTTGTCACATAGCCCCAGCACAGAATTCTCCATACTAAGGAAGTATCTAGAGACACTGAGGGTTTAGACAATAACTTTCCTTCCCAGACATTTCTCCCCGCAAACGGTATTTAATATCTGGTCCATCCTGAGAAGTTGGTATGCATCTATTTTCCACGATGAACAGTCAATAAATGATATGGATAAACATGAACTGTCTCTTCCATTGAAACTGCCATGGGGAGAATGGAGAAGGCTTTAGCCTACAGAGCTGCAGCATCTCTGTGCTTCCAGACAACTGCCACCAAGCTAAGGACAATGAGCTAAGCCAGAGTTCCCATTTCCCTTGGCCCTGAGCTACTCTCCATCCCCCACCCCCACTCTCACACCCTTCCCCCAACACATTCTGTTTACAATTCTACCTGGATGTCTAGGAGTTTGGGAGCACCTGGTTCAGGCCTTAAATGTACCATGGATCATTTGTTCCTCACTTCTCTGTGCAGCAGCCCAGTGGTGAATGGGTGCCCTGGAGTCAAAGAACTCCAGATTCAACTTGCCACATCTTAGATTATGTTCTCCCACCCCCGGAGTGGTGTCATGGTGCTTCCCTAAAGCCCAGCAATCAGCAGCAGAAGTACAGGGAGATGTAGTCAAGCACTCACTGCATTCTTCTTGCCCAAGTGGCATATTCCATGCCCCAGCAGAGGGAAGAATGCAAGCCCACATCTAGCAACCTGTTTTTCTTTTTCTTTTTTTTTTTTTTCAATTTTTTTATTAGATATTTTCTTAATTTACATTTCA
Source organism: Mus minutoides (assembly GCA_902729485.2). Taxonomy (NCBI): domain Eukaryota; kingdom Metazoa; phylum Chordata; class Mammalia; order Rodentia; family Muridae; genus Mus; species Mus minutoides. Next base: position 42,186 of record LR750821.1, read on the forward strand.
AATGCTATCCCGAATGTTCCCTCCCCTCTCCCCCCCACCCGCCCTGCTCCCCTGACCACCACTCCCACTTCGTGGTCCTGGTGTTCCCCTGTATTGGGGTGTGGAGAGGTGCGCAGTGACATGCCTTTAAAAGGGGACTGGCTTCCACCTTCTGCTAGCCGGATAGCGAGTGCTCTTAGGGACACAAGTCCTCAATTGGCTAAGGCTGATCATCTGGCTTGCTTATGTGGACCTATCTGCTGTCACCATATGGCTTACTGGGATTGGTTGGCCTAGGACTGTTTAGCCTATGGGCTAGCTTTCCCCGTGTTCTATTAGTGAGAGGCAGTTGGTCAGAGTCAGTGAGGGCATGAGAGTCAGGCTGAGGGAGTCAGGGTGAGTTAGTTAGAGTTAGGTAAGAGTTAGTCAGGGTCAGTTAGAGTTAGTCAGAGTAAGGGAGTCAGAGTTAGCCAGGGATATTTAGGGCAGACTAGTCAGAAGAAATTAATTCAAGGTTTCCTGAATAAACTGTTTAAGGAAGAGCTTGGGAGTCTTGTCCTTCTTGCTGGGCGAGAGGTGCACAGAATTGGGGCATATAAAGATTGCAATACCAAGGGGCCTCTCCTCCCAATGATGGACGACTAGGCCATATTCTGCTACATATGGAGCTAGAGACACAAGTTCTGGGAGTTCTGGTTAGTTCATATTGTTGTTCCTCTTCTAGGGTTGCAGACCCCTTCAGCTCCTGGGGTTCTATCTCTAGCTTCTCCATTGTGGGCCCTGTGTTCCATCATATAGATGACTGTGAGCATCCACTTCTGTACTAGACAGCTATATCAGGGTCCCTTCAGTAAATACTTGCTGCCCTATGCAATAGGGTCTGAGTTTAGTGACTGATTATGGGATGGATCCCCCGGTGGGGTAGTCTCTGTATGGTCCATCCTTTTGTCTTAGCTCTAAACTTTGTCTCTCTGTAACTCCTTTCATGGGTATTTTGTTTCCTATTCAAAGGAGGAATGAAGTATCCACTCGCTGGTCTTCCTTCTTGATTTTCTTGTGTTTTGCAAATTGTATCTTGGGTATTCTAAGTTTCTGGGCTAATATCCATTTATCAGTGAGCACATATCCAATGACTTCTTTTGTGATTGGGTTACCTCACTAAGGATTATATCCTCCAGATACATCCATTTGCCCAAAAATTTCATAAATTCATTTTTTAATAGCAGAATAGTACTCCATTGTGTAAATGTACCACATTTTCAGTATCTATTCCTCTGTTGAGGGACATCTGGTTTCTTTCCAACTTCTGGCTATTATAAATAAGGCTGCTATGAACATAGTGAAGCATGTGCCCTTTTTACCAGCAACCTGTTTTTCTTAATAGGAAAAGTCTAAAACATAAGGTAAGACATATTCTTTATGTCATCCTGGTTTTACTGACATTCCTTTGTTTTCTCACAGCAGAGTCTGGTAGGTTGCCAGTGACAGAAGTTCCAGAGAAGTCATTCCTGAGACACATTGTCGACTATCAACTCTATGCAGTTTATAAAAACCTAACCAAGAATTATTACTGAATGTCTTTAATATCTTGTTGATATGGTCTACACCTGTGAAAGATAATCTTGATGGTTAATTATTGTAGAAGACCCCAGCCCACTGTAGGCAATAACATTAGATTGGCAGGTAGTGTTGACTATACAAGAATGCTAGTTAAGCATGAGCTGGAGACAGGCAACAAGTAGTGCTTCTCTATCGTTTCTGCTTCAAATTTCTACAGAAATTTATAACAATGGTGATTTGTGACCTCAAACTAAAAATAAAACTTTTCCTACCATATGTTGCTTTGTGTAATGGCTGGTTTTGTGTGTCAACTTGACACAAACTGGAGTTATTACAGAGAAAGGAGCCTCCCTTGAGAAAATGACTCCATGAAATCTAGCTGTAAGATATTTTCTCAATTAGTGATCAAGGGGGGGAGGGCCCAGCCCATTGTGGGTGGTACAATCTCTGACCTGGTAGTCTTGGGTTCTATGAGAAAAGAAGCTGAGCAAGCCAGGAGAAGCAAACCAGTATGCAGCACCCTCCATGGCATCTGCTTCAGCTCCTGCCTCCAAGTTCCTGCCCTGTGTAAGTTCCTATTCTGACTTCCTCTGAACAGTAATGTAAAGCTGAATAAACCCTTTCCTCTCCAACTTGCTTCTTGGTCATGATGTTTTGTGCAGGGATATAAATCCTGACTAAGACATTTTGTGTCATAGTGGTTTTCACAGCTAGCAAAAATGATGAATATGCAAATAATTACAAGCAGAAATTATGTATGCAACAACTTTTCTTGATTTTAGTCCTTTCAGAGTCTTTAATGTGCAGAATTTCAGAAGTAGATCAGAAGGGGCATGGAAATAAAGAACTATTACACATCAGCTACAATCACACAAATCTTGCTTAAGTATCTCATGACTAAGCCATTGTCAATTAAACACTATGAAAATTTCCTGGGATAGTGTAATGTCACACTATTCATTTTCTACAAACAGAGGTGACATTGTTGACCACCTTCAAGCTCAGCACAAAAGTAGACATTGCTATGTTACACAGTACAAGACACAATCATAGTTTGCTTGGGTCCATTTCATGTGAAATATCTCATGGTGTGGTAAACATATTTTTAACCTGAAACCCAACATTTTCCTTTGTCGATCAAAAGGTGTTTGTCCTTGTTTGTGTGTGTATGAGAAAGAGGTGGGGGGAGAGAGAGCACTAAACTTCATTTTCAATTTGAAGTGATTTAAAGAATATTTTCTGGGTGTGTTTAAGGGAATGTTTCCAGTAAGGCTGATTTATCAAGGAAGACCTAACCTACTAGTAAATAGCCCAGTTCCATTGTCTGGGATCCTGATTTAAATGAAAGAAAATGTCAGTATGAATGTCCCTTCTTCCTAATAATGGATACAATGTAACCAACTGCAAAGAAAGAAAACATCAGTATGTATCTGATTCCTATCACTGGGTTCAATGTTAACAACTTCCCCAGCTTTTGGCTATCATGATTTTCCCTGCCATGTTGGTCTTTATGCTCAAATTGTAAACCAAGATAAACCTATCTCTCCTTAAACTGAGATTGTTAGACTTTTTGTTTATAGCAATGAGAGAAGTATCTAATCCATATACTCAGAAAAACAGGACAGTAAGGTAATTATGAGCAAATAAGAGATTGCTTCCTGTTATTTCTGAAGGAAGACTGCATTTTTTTCAATTCCACCATGTCATACATGCTCTCCATCATGCTTTACTCAAAATATATGTATGCTGTTGCAACTAGTGTTACTAAGATCCTTGTCTGGTGCACTCGTAATTACGTACAGTATATGTGTTCTCAATAAGTACATTACACACAGTACTGATTACTTACCATAAAATAAACCTGAAAGCCTTAAGTGGGGCTAATCCATTTTCATTTAGCATCTATAAACACTAATTTTGCTATGCTTACTAAAGCATATTAATTATATTGTCATGATTATTAAATAAATGAAATAAAAATCAAACATTTGTTTACTAAGATAAGGCAGACAAAGTTCGAAGTGTACATCAAGGAAAAAGATTGTCTCCTCTATTTGTATTCTTCTGTTATGAAAACTTGGCATAGAATATTTGAATATTGAAGATCCTTAAGTACAGTGTGAGAGTTCATTTTACCTACTGCAAAATGACAAAGCATAAAATATCTATGAATTTATATTTTCAGAATATATTTTTGAGTGTGAAGAGACTCCTCCCAATGCAAGTAATATGTCCTGAGGAGAGAACTGCTCTCCTCTGGGAAAACTGGTTTGCTAACCTATGAACTTGCATCTAGGGAATTTATATAAATAAAAATATTGACTATTTTTATTTATTAAGCATTGGCACCAGAACAGTATTGTAATTTTTGAGATATCTGTACTGTATATTACTTCAGGAAGTTATTATTCATGTCTCTGAGTTACTGTGATCTGAGAGGTAATTACTCTAACTCATAAATGAATTTCTCTGTACAATTTAAGGTTTTACATACCATTTGATAGATTAGAAGTTATATAAGGTTTAACTAATTAAAAGTAACACTTCATTTGGAAAAAAAACTTTAATAGATGGTAAGGCCAATTGGGTGGTGAGAATGAGAAAGAATGCAGAAACTCTGAATTCATAATTTCAAAATCTCCTTGCTACTAAAATACCATTGAACAAATGATTCTATTTCTGTAGATGCATGTTATCCTAAACTTGATCAACATTAAAATCAAAATTACACAGTGTATCCAAGAGATTAATATTGTTTTAATAATGAAAAAAATCACTTTAATGATAACACGCACTCAGCTCTAACAGTTATTAATATTTTTAAAAGACTATTTTATTCTTAATGCTGTGATTATGTGTGTGTGTGTATGTGTGTGTGTGTGTATGTGTGTGTGTATGTGTGTGTGTGTGTGAGTGTATGTGTATCCACAAGTGTGCAAGAGAGCAGATGCTCACAGAATCCAGAAGGAGACATTGGAGTACATTGAGCTTGAATTAAAAGCATTTGTTGGCCATCTGACTTGAGTACTGGGACTTGAACTACAAAAGCAATATGGATTCTTACTTGTGCTAAGGCATCTCTTTAACTCCAGAGATAAACGTTTTAAAATGTTAAACAAAAAGTCAAAGTAACAATACACTATTGTAGTAAGAATTTTGGTTTCTTAAAAAAAAAAAAAAAAAAAAAAAAAAAAAAAAAAAAAAAAAAAAAAAAAAAAAAAAAAAAAAAAAAAAAAAAAAAAAAAAAAAAAAAAAAAAAAAAACTAGTTATGTTATGAGATTATGTTTTTGTCTTAATCCTAGGTTTGGGATATGGGGTTGCTTCAGATTGTCCACAGCTGCTATGATTTGTCTCATGCTCTCAGAGGGGAGTGACTTTTGCCAGCTGTGGGTAGCTTATGTTTGGAATTCTGGTGACTCTTGAGAGGGCATACATTCAAGAGCTCTGAAAGGGTCTATAGAGCCTGTTACTCCTCCTATTACTGCTGCTTCCTGCTGCTATGGTTCATCAAGTGTCCGTGAATAGAGAGAAAAGAAGAAGGAATTGGATAGCCTAACAACAAAGATTGGACTTGCCCCAAGGACATGAGTGGCCCTAATTAGCAGGAAATTGTCTAAAGAGGTCTATGCTCCCTTTCCTCTCTAACCTTCATTCTCTCTTACCTAGTACTGCAAGGGATTGGGGTGAAATAAGGATTAGAAAGGTAGTAGATAATAAATTAATAAAGTAGCACAAAATGTATACTTACATACTATTTAGTGGTAAATATGACAACTTTATAAGTAGTCATCAAGATCATGAAACCACAAGAGATCAACAGACATATCAGTTACAAAAGTGTAAATGGTAGGAATACATGATGTTCACGGCTTTGCTAATAGATGAAAGAAACTCCAGGAATAATTTGAAAAATAATACATTACCTAAAAAAAATAGAAATATACTTTTCCAAATGTCCATTGCATTTTTGTCCTATAAGTGAATGATAATTAAAGCAGAATTCCATTAATGAACAAAAGTTTATGGCTATACCTTTTTTAGTTAGAACTGAAACTCAAATTATATTTTAAAAACAACGATAGTTACATAATTTTTTGAATTTAAACATGGATATGAGAATTTTTAAATAATTTTCCTATGTGTTCTTTATGTAGTCAAATAAAAAGTACACAAGTCCTGTGCTAATCTTAATTGAAAAAAAATTACAAACTACATGTAGTAAAATAGACTGTAAAATTCAAATTAACATACCCTATATGAAAGTTATAGCATACATTCAACACACAAATATTACGTCTTTTACTTTATGTGGTACCAAATTCATATGTGGGCCTTGCTGTTGGCTTGCTTAAAAGTAACATCTAATATTGAACTGAAAGTTCTTTCTTTTATCACTAGAATTATTTGTTATTTTCAAAAAGAAAGTGAAAACTTAAAGTAGTAATGAGCTACATAAAATGAGCCATGGATTCTCTTATTTTCAAATAAAAATTAAATAATATGTATAAACCCTCTGAATTTACATGACCTGCACCCTGTATACATGATCAATATTGGATTATTCTCTTTGATCTAGCAAAGAAATGACTTCATATTT